>JAVTVY010005646.1:0-39827 GCA_036873755.1 Hanleya hanleyi | reverse complement strand
CCACTCCGATTTAGCAAAACAGAATCTCGGGCATTCTCTCTCTGTTTTTAATATTCAATTATTTTTAGAATAACCCTTTTGTGAAGCACATCTAATGCTGTATGAAGAAAAAGGGCAGTCTTCCTGATGAGTCAAATTTCCTTGTCAAGAGCCAGCCACGCTACCGAGGGCACCTTCAGCATGTGTCATTCTGTTGTTGAACACAGCGAAAAGGCTAGTCTCCACTCACTGTCGTGGATGTAGGTCTTCTTCTAATAATATAATCCTTAGTGTGCAATACACAGAAACAGCACTTTGTGTACGTACATAATCTGTACAAAAACTATCACAAATGATGCTGTATCCCTTAAAAGTGTGATTCCTATGGGGGAATTGAACCTGCCGCCCTCCTACTAGTTCAATCGTAATAATATCTTGTCAACGCTTCCCCAATTATAGTTGTCACAACAGGTTCTTATCATCTTCCATTAACTCGAGTATTCACCAACTTTGACCAATCATGTTTTTGCCATGAAGATGTAATGGGACCTAAAATGTAGGGGTTTTTGGTTGGCTCAGCCAAAAAATACACCATGCTGGTCGAATACCTTTTGATGTTGCCATGTCTAGAAATTGTGGAACTCCGCCGTAACATGCCATTTCATGAGGTGTAAAAATCATGTAAGATGATTGGTCTTGATTTAAACCTTAAAGCAAATGGAGATGGTGATGCCCTCCCCATTCTCCAACTGCAATTAGTTCAAGTGCACAAACATTGTATTATAAACCTATTAACCATAGCCTTTGGCAGGGTGTGTGTGTTTGTGGAGTGCCTTTACTATATATATTTGCTATCCCTAACGTTACAATGTTGAAACTTACTACACTATATCTTTGGGTCAAGCTCTACTAGAAAATGTGGGAAAAAATTCAAGATGGCTGCCATAATGTCATTTTAAAAAAAAAGGCCTTTTTTGGACGATTTTTCAGTCGGTTTTTTCCGAATCATTTCATTTATGTTTTTTTCTTCACAAAACTGCATTTTTCCACTTTTCCCGCAATTAGAGTACATTAACCTTACTTAATTTTGTAAACACCTTGCTAAGTGAATGGGCTTTCATGACACCAGTGTCACATTTTATGACGAACATCAAAAAGAAAGTAGAACTTGTGCAATTTCGCACCTAGAAATAAATGGAGTGATCAAACTCATTGAAATGGTATGAAAACAGATGTTTTGAGAACATATTGTATTCAATTTCAATCAATTTTCTACTAGTTCGACACAAGGTTGTTTGAAATTGAAAGAGTTTTGATAGAGTGAATGAATTAAACGTTTACCAGGCATCTGAAAGTTCCTGTTACTAGTCAAGCTAGTGTGGTCACATATTTTTATGGAACTACTTGTATTTGGTGTCTAAAATAAAATGTTTCTAGTCAAGAGACCTTTCAAACAAAGTGGTTCGGTTTATTTATTTATTTATGTCTTTCTTTTGTCCAGTGACCATTGTTTTCCCTCATTTCCCAGGAATAGATCTCTACTCCCATGACTTTCCAGTGCTCTCGAAGACACATACAAACCCTGGAATAAGGTTGTTCTCCAATAGGCCAGAATTTTCAGAAATAGATAACCATGGTCTGAGATTGACAGTTGTCCAACTTAGTAGATAACCATAGTCTGAGATTGACATAGTCTGAGATTGACACCTAATAGATAATCGTAATCTGAGATTGACAGTTGCCCAACCTAAAAGACAACCATCATTTGAGATTGACAGTTGTCGAACCTAATAGATAACCATAGTCTGAGATTGACAGTTGTCCAACCTAATAGATAACCATGGGCTGAGATTGACAGTTGCCCAACCTAAAAGATAACCATGGTATGAGATTGACAGTTGCCCAACCCGATAGATAACCATGGGCTGAGATGGACAGTTGCCCATCCTGACAAATAACCATGGGCCGAGATGGAGTTGTCCAACCTGATAGATTACCATGATCTGAGATTGACAGTTGCCCAACCTAAAAGATAACCATCGTCCGAGATTGACAGTTATCCAACCTTACAGATAACCATAGTCTGAAATTGACAGTTGTCCAACCTAATAGATAACCATGGTCCGAGATTGACAGTTGTCCAACCTAATAGATAACCATGGTCCGAGATTGACAGTTGTCCAACCTAATAGATAACCATGGTCCGAGATTGACAGTTGTCCAACCTAATAGATAACCAAGGCCTGAGAGTGACCATTGTCCAACCAAATAGATAATAATCCGAGACTGAGTTGCCCAACCAAATAGACAATGATCCGAGACTGACAGTTGCCCAACCTAATAGACAATGATCCGAGACCGACAGTTGCCCAACCAAATAGACAATCATCCGAGAC
This sequence comes from Hanleya hanleyi, assembly GCA_036873755.1. NCBI lineage: Eukaryota > Metazoa > Mollusca > Polyplacophora > Lepidopleurida > Hanleyidae > Hanleya > Hanleya hanleyi. Next base: position 37,452 of record JAVTVY010005646.1, on the reverse strand, counting down.
TGACAGTTGCCCAACCTAATAGACAATGATCCGAGACCGACAGTTGCCCAACCAAATAGACAATGATCCGAGACCCGACAGTTGCCCAACCTAATAGACAATGATCCGAGACATGACAGTTGCCCAACCTAATAGACAATGATCCGAGACCGACAGTTGCCCAACCAAATAGACAATGATCCGAGACTGACAGTTGCCCAACCAAATAGACAATGATCCGAGACTGACAGTTGCCCAACCTAATAGACAATGATCCGAGACCGACAGTTGCCCAACCAAATAGACAATCATCCGAGACTGACAGTTGCCCAACCTAATAGACAATGATCCGAGACCGACAGTTGCCCAACCAAATAGACAATGATCCGAGACCCGACAGTTGCCCAACCTAATAGACAATGATCTGAGACTGACAGTTGCCCAACCAAATAGACAATGATCCGAGACTGACAGTTGCCCAACCAAATAGACAATGATCCGAGACTGACAGTTGCCCAACCAAATAGACAATGATCCGAGACCCGACAGTTGCCCAACCAAATAGACAATGATCCGAGACCCGACAGTTGCCCAACCTAAATAGACAATGACAGACTGACAGCTGCCCAACCTAATAGACAAATGATCCGAGACCGACAGTTGCCCAACCAAATAGACAATCATCCGAGACTGACAGTTGCCCAACCAAATAGACAATGATCCGAGACTGACAGTTGCCCAACCTAATAGACAATGATCCGAGACCGACAGTTGCCCAACCAAATAGACAATCATCCGAGATTGACAGTTGCCCAACCTAATAGACAATGATCCGAGACCGACAGTTGCCCAACCAAATAGACAATGATCCGAGACCCGACAGTTGCCCAACCTAATAGACAATGATCCGAGACTGACAGTTGCCCAACCTAATAGACAATGATCCGAGACCGACAGTTGCCCAACCAAATAGACAATGATCCGAGACTGACAGTTGCCCAACCAAATAGACAATGATCGGAGACTGACAGTTGCCCAACCTAATAGACAATGATCCGAGACCGACAGTTGCCCAACCAAATAGACAATCATCCGAGACTGACAGTTGCCCAACCTAATAGACAATGATCCGAGACCGACAGTTGCCCAACCAAATAGACAATGATCCGAGACCCGACAGTTGCCCAACCTAATAGACAATGATCCGAGACTGACAGTTGCCCAACCTAATAGACAATGATCCGAGACCGACAGTTGCCCAACCAAATAGACAATCATCCGAGACTGACAGTTGCCCAACCAAATAGACAATGATCCGAGACTGACAGTTGCCCAACCTAAAAGATAACCATGGTCATTCCCATCACCAGGATTTCCTATGCTTACTTATTAGAGAGCCTAGTACTGTGCTGTCCAACATAGGAAAATAATATGGTTGGATACTGAGGGGGTCTTGCGCACCAATGACCCCCCCACCACAAATGACGACAGTTGTCCAACCTAATACACAACCATGGTCCGAGACGGACAGTTCTCCAACCTGATAGATAACCGTTGCCAGGGACAGAGCCATGTCACCGACGCCCGCGCAGCTGGCCAACTGGGAGAAGGCTTCCTTAAGGATAACATGGAGAAATACTGAGAAATCATCATAAATATTGAACCACACACTATAACCAAAGGATATTAAAGTCAGATGCCGATTGACACTGGACTCCAAGCTGGTTTAAGGTTTCGTGTGAAATGTTTTGTGACTTGTATTAGTTTGAATTTGATAAGCATCAAGTCTGACCAGGACTCTACTCCCTCACAGCAAAAGAACTCTCTATACAAGCAGAGCTCTCTGTTAATATATTCTGCGATATTGAGTTCCATTGGGACCATTTCAGTGAAACTAACATTATGCTGTGGAGTGCGAATACAGATATATTGAGCTTGATTGTCTATTGGCTGGTACAGGATAAACTATCTCGTTTAAAGTCCGATGATTAAAACTTGGTCAGTAAAAATACACCTGCGCACGAGCTCTTGCAGCTTTCGGCTTTACATAGGGTTGTCCTTGACCACAGATACTTGGAACCCAGAACCACAGATTTCATCAGCCTAGCATCATCTTTTTGATATACATGAATCCTGTTAATATTCAATCACCTCCATATTTGTCCCGGTGTAAAGGCTAAGAATCTCCCAGCTAAGAATGTGTTCTAAATTTCTATATAAACTAAAGATGGCCACTTATCTTTAAGATGAAGAAAAATGTGCTAGCTGGGTTAAAAGATTTAAACTGGACATTCTTAGTCACCGGACATTCAAGCCTCCACACCGAATTATGAACCGTCTCCGATTTGATCACCACCTATGTAGGTCAAAGTGTATGTACCGGTACATAAATTTGATTCTTTGCTATTTTTTTTTGTAGCGAGTGAGTAGGATTTAACGTTGTTTCAGTCCTATCACGACGGTGCCTACATGTGCCAGAACACGAGAGTGTCCACAGTTCCTATTATTCTGGACACTGATCAGCCCAGTCAGTACAGTTTTTTTGTATCACTTCCTGAAACCGAATTACTAATCAAAATCTAAAGACAAACGAAAGTTTATTTTTAGCTGTCATGTACAGCTACATTTTAATGGAATTCAAAGGCATATATACAGTTCAAAGCCACTATATCAATAATAGTACTGGATAAAGCCATAAAAAACATGTGGAACAGACCAATTTATACACATCTATCACAGTGGAGAATCAACAGTTCGGCATTTAAACAATTTCTATATGTATTAACAATAAGTAGTCGACTTTCTGGAGTACTGTGGACGACTATCTCTTTCCGCTCTCACTGGACAGGTTGTGGTTCCGAGTTATCAAGACTACAATTTTCAACAATATCTCAGTCGCAAATTCCCGTGAAGTCCATGTTTTTACCTTTATAATATGTTTGCATACCACGTGGAATACATTTTCAGAACAGGTATGTGTTAGAGTAGTTTTTACAGATTTGTCATCTTATTAGTTAACCAAATAAACCCACCAAATCCTGTCTATCATAGCCAATGATGCAATATCGAATGAAGACCTGCACAAGGGCTAGGCCAACGTCGACCATATTTTAAGTCCAGGATTGACCCTTCATGAAAAACAGGATATTTTCAATATGAAATTTAATTTCTGCCTCTCTGTTCATTTTTATTTTCAAAATCTTAGATCCAACATTCACTCTGAACACATTTTTTGACTAACTGATCACAAGGAATATTTTTTGGTGCGTTTTATAACTGTCAAGAAATATTTTCTGCCGAACTATTTGATTCCCCACTGTGTATATTTCCAAGTGTCTATAGCAGGCAGCATGCAACATATCTACAAATGATGTAAAATTGGAGTATGGCCAATTACTCTTTGCTACTTGATCGTTTTGTCTTTGGGACTAATTAGTAGATTATTCCCTGCACATTCAATAATCTCTGCCTAGATGTCTTGAATCAGAAACTTCAATGTACCATGGTAATATTCCAAATGACATCAACCCATTAAGATTTATACATCGGGATTACAGCATTCTGTTGTAATGAAATTATTGGCATAAGTTGACAAACAATCAATCAGCCATACCTAACAAATGGACCCTATTCAAATTACTCATTTTTGAATGAAAAGTATCTTGATGAACCGATGGGGTCTTTCCACAATAATCCTTTGACAATGCTGTCTTGCCCCGGTGTTGGTGACACTGGTACACAGCATGTAGGCTACCACATGATCTCCCCCCTATGTTTATAACATGGAGCAGGTTTTACAACTATTGATAACTGGTGTAAATGTGACAATATGGATAAAATATTTCTATCATTCAAAGAAAGGACCAATAAGTTTATATTTATGATAATTTTGGCAACTTAGGGTCGCAAATATACCAGTTATCATCGATCAAAAATATATTCTGAATGACGAACTGCATCTTAAATCACAAGCCAGGTGTCAGTGCACTGTCCGCTGCCATCGAGGCCAGACAGCATTGTTCAGGGATAAACTTGAACTACGTGGAAATTGCCCATTGGGAACAGTTGTCCATCTGCCAGTTTCTTAAAAAATGGATTATACATACGCTCTAACAAGCACAAAGTATAAGACTTCAGAGTCTGTGTCAAAATATTTCTAATTTTACTCGGGGAGTGTTGCATGATCATAACTGCCATACCCATATAACAATAGTTTTGATTGGCTGATTGTGGATGTCTCCTTAGTTTTGGATTATGATGTTGATGAAAGAGAGCCACAGGGAGAGAAACCAATGGTAATCCCTCAATCTTCCCATTATAATTCAATTACACCAATTTGTGGACAAAATTCACGGTTTGAATTCATTAAAATAACTAAGAAATAATCGATCATTTGCATGATTTTGATCCAGTTGTCAACTTTCTGTTCTCATTAATCGCCTCCTGGTATTTTGTTGGGCAATTTCACTTCCTGTGAAAGAATTGTTGGGGTAATTACCATATGTTCCATATGGCATCAAGCAAGTATTGACAAACCCCTCTGCTGTACAGTATAAATACTCTTTCGGGTATCTAATGTGAAAAGGTCTAACAATCATCATCATAGGTGATAAAAATATATATCTTCATGACTAAGTTGCATTCAGCTGGAGGGGACAGGGTGTTTACAGGACAGCTGAATTGACAGAAAGAAAGAAGTCTACATGTTAATGTATATGATGTGAAAAAGGTATTATAAAAAAAATTGTCCATACAGTTTACGTGCAAATGACGCTCATATGTACTGTAAAACTGCTACGATAATCCCTCTAATAATTCAATCGCCTTAACAAAATTCAATCGGCTTTTCTAATAAAATCTGATCAGCTTCTAAAATCATTGAGATACAAAAAAAAAAATAGAGATCTGCATAATTTTGAACCATTTTGTCAACTTCCTATAAATTTGATCGCCCCTTTATCTTACAGTGGAATAGTTCACTTTCTGTGATGGAATTATTAGAGGGATTATGGTATGTTCATATTCATTTTTGCACACCCAGTAAACTCTGTGTCCATTCCTCATGTTCAATCAGTAAAGATTGTCTTCACTCATTTGAATTTCCACTGAACTTTGGGTCCATTCAAATGTCCACACACACACACCCACCCACCAGTGTTTGCATCCACGCGTCTGCACATCCACTCAAGTTAACATGTACTCATTAATGTTCATGTCCACTTTCCACCCACTGTAGATTGTGTCCTCCCAACTGCACACGTGTCAACCTATTTGCCCTTCCACTAAAGTTTACACCTACCCAGTGATTCACCCACTAAGTATTGTGTCCACTCCTCGCACTCTCCATTCAGTTTTGTGTCCACTCGTCTTTGCCCCAACTAAAGTTTGTTTCCATGTCTGAACTCCTACTGATATTAGTGTCCACTCCTCTGTTCACCCACTACAGCCTGTGTCCACTAATCTTGTAAACCCACGAAAGTTTGCATCCACTAAACTGCATATCCTCTGAACGTCACACTCATCTGCACAGATACATTTATCAGGTTAAAGAGAACTACCTCTCTATAATGGAGGTAAAAATAGTCTTTTTTGGTTAATAACTTTTCATTTATTCATCATAACACCAAGGTTTAAAGAGAAGAAAACGGCATCTATTATATGCAAATTAGATAAGACGGTTTTTTCTTTAATACCATCCGATGTGGATATATATGTCCACGGTTGCCTATGGAAGGGCAAAAATGTCCTTTTTACCTCCATTCTAGAGAGGTACTTATCTCTAACCTGTTAATGTCTCTCTCCATCCACTCAACTGCAACTCTGAATGAATATAGAGGAGCAGTATGCAGCTCAGAATGTTCAATCCTGGAGGTACTAGTATTCAGGGGTAAGGACAAAAATTCTCAGAGGACAAAACACCCGCGGACAAAACACCCACGGACAAAACCCCCAAGATAGGAAAGTCGGGGGGAAAAAACCCCCACTTTATATGGAAATATCTATTTTCGACCTAATTTCTGATAGAACTGATAAATTTTGAATATAATAATTTATAAAAATTTATTCAATGCACTATCCTATCCCCTGCTGCTATTGAAAGTAAATTACTCACAGCAAGTTTGGGGGTTCTCTTCGGTGATTGAGCAGATCATATGCTATGAAGGTTAGTTTCGCAACATAAAATGTTTGCCTTTGCCTTTGCTATATAATGCTTGTGTAGCATTTAATGTATAAGAATGATGCACCCAAGTGGATTAGAAAAAAATACATACATTGGAGTCCTTGGACCAATTTACAATCTTCACAACACAGAAACATGCGAGAGTAGTTTGCTTGATGGAAAATGTGTACACTGCAGTACTGGGACAAATATAATAGATTTGACTTGGGTTACCTAATTCTTTATCTGAACTTCAATTACACAGCAGTAGAGAGGTGTGGATCCAAGATTTGCAGACAAATTATTTTACAAATCTATTGTACAATGTCAATGTATGACATTGCAACACTAACCAAATGTCCAAGATTTGCAGACAAATCATTTTACAAATCTGTTGTACAACGCATGACATTGCAACACTAACCAAATGTATCTGACAACTCGAAAGCACAATACGTACCTAAAATCCAGAGCACAAACATCCCTATATACACAGATACGTTAGTTAATGAATAGGCCTGAGCACTGCATGGATATAATTGAACCATATACACACATACATATATCTCAAGTGGCAAATATTGGTATGTAATGTCAAATGTACAAAAATATGAAAAATGATCAATTTGTAATTGCGTCCACAATAGTTATTTGGTATATATACAATATTTGCAGACCTGGGTGTGGGGCAGCAATGGGTCAATATATTGGAAATGGATCAAATGATTTTACAACATGCCATATCACTTGAAGTACAAATGTAAGGGTAAACAAATTCCAGATCCTAAATACATGATGTTGCTGTGCCAAGGGACATAACTCACTTGAATCATCTCCCTTGGATTAAACAAGCCATTTCACCTGGACCACTTACATTACAAATAAACAGGTCTTATATGGACTGTGGTACTTGTGAATTGGATACAGACTGGAATAGTCAGTCACATTTTGTCAACATGAGATTGATAAGGATATATGGGGGATGAAATATAAAATGAATCGATACTTTACAGCAGCATGAAAATACAAGCAAAGTCTGTATTAAATAATCAATTTTAGTGAACTTCATAATAAATCATGTACAGTAACTGATAATACTTGAAACATGGCACTATTGCATTTTCGTATGATTAATGTATATATCTATCCACCAAAATATTGAAATATACAGCCTTGGATTACACTGGTAGTAGACATAACAGCCTGATGACAAGTCTATGGCAAACATGTACTATTGATAATACCTTCATCTGTGTGACTAAATCAATCAGACAAAATCAACTGTTTCAGATCAACTGTAGTAATAACCGCAGCGCACCAAATTCTGGAAAATTACAGGGGAAAATACTGGCTACTCTTCAACCTGGCAGATGTTCATAATGAAGAGATAGCATATTGCCCTGGTTTGTCTCCCTACGAGAGACAAACAGATTTCGCAAAACCGATAGTTTTCACCCTGCCCAGTTACCTCAATATTCTTATTTGCATTCACGGGGTCTGACAAGAATGTGTGTTGAATAATGGGACAACTTTCAAAAATAGAATTCATCAATATGAATGGTACAAGGGGCTTAAATAAGCACATTTTCCTGATCATCGGCCTCAGTGACCTTGACTTTTGACCTCTACTCAACATATTATCTCTCCCTAATGTATCCATTCATGTCAAAAATGTCCTGATGTTTGGGCCACAGTAACCTCGACGTCAATTCTGGTACACGACACCGTGTCTTCGCTGATATATCTATACGTACATTCAAATATTCTAGTTTCAAGGATTTCCTGATTTTGGGTCACTTTTTGAACTTGACCTCTATTTTGGTAAAAAGCACATATTCTACCCCTGATGTAACAATGTTATCAATGATTTTCTGGGCCACTGAGCTTGGCCTTTGACCTCACTTTTGGTATGTGACATTCCCGTAGTGTATCTACTCACAAAAAAATTGCAACTGTAGATAGAAAACTGTCACAGATATAGATCAATCTGATTAAAACTCAGACTTAATAACCGCTCCTCTATCTCACATATCGCTAATTAAGATCTGGGACAGTCCCTATAACAAATCCGTCAGATGACTTCTGAACGTTTGTTCCCCGGGTCAAATAGTCGCCCAATGAGACGTCGGAGTATACTTCAAAATTAACGTTGTTGTTGTGATGCAGTTATGAACTGATTTTATGAAAAAAAATAACCGTACCTATATATCCAGCAGTGCAAGAAATATCCCTTGATCTTTTCACCTGGTCCGTCATTGAAGAGAGCAACGGGGAGCAAATAATAATCTTCGGTGATCGCTCATGGACTGAAGTAGAGACCAAGAACTTCGTCAGCCACCTGGGTTGGATTTTTCTGCGCCTCGTCCGTACACTCGATAAGGCAAAGATTTCCCATAGCCGGTAGGAAGGACGGCTATACAGTGTCTTTTACGTAGCATGCAAGAAAGCAGTTGCTCCTGCTTTAATGCGGACACGTCTAATTTATGGCACATCATAATTTTCGATCGCGCCCTTGAACTTCGCCGCCACTGAATATAGGCACTTATTCGTCTGTTGAAGTTGGACTGTGATTGGTCGCCAGTCTGAAATGCGCAACAGATTTGAGATCCAGATCTTAATTAGCGACATGTCCGACAGAAGAGTGGTTATTAAATCTGAGTTTTAATCAGATTGAGATATAGATATGATCTGAACGGACAGATGGTCAGAAATCTCCATCACATAATATGTATGCCTTTTGTGCGCATCTAAAAAGGAATGAGAGTGACAGCTGGTTGTTGCCTGCAATACTTCCTCTGTGGACAGCCTCTCAATGGAATAGCTCTTCCGCATATATTCCGAATAATATTTCTGACCATCCAACAGCATTGAAACATCGAAGTTCTGCCACTGCCAGGGTGGTCCGAGCTGGTTAGACAAATCACATTTAAGGGTGCATGACATGAACCAATATATATATCTATATAGATAGAAATCATGTGCAAACAGATTATGATGGTGAAAGCATACATTTATATATAACTATCTATTATACAGAAATGACAGATTTACACATAAATACAACTATTTTACAGAAATGACATATGCACCACTTTTGATCCCCAGCTATGTGAATGTTTCAGGATGAAAATGGATTACATTTGGCTCCATGTACAGTGAGGGTCGAATGTTCTGATTTTGAGGTCTTATGTATGTACTTTATGTGGATATAAATTATAATCATAATTAGGTTTCCTGATGACCTCTATGAATCAAGTGACATTCCAGCAATAATCCCTTGCTTCATTTAACACATGTTTAAGTTTAGTCTCTTCTCGCAAGGAATATAAACAAGAGCCCAAGGGGCTTCAATATACGCCCGTATATCTGGAATTACACTGGTCTGAATTTCTAGATTGTTAATGGCCTTGATCCGAATTGGTAGCTAGCAATCCAGAGAAAGGTCTACGATTTTATGCTTCTGAGAATGTTACACACATCACATCTTATATTGAATGATAAACTAAAATAGGCTGAACTCTTGGTAAATAGGTGACCCTGAAACAAGAGTCGAGAGCTCACATATCCCACACTGAAATCGACAATAGTCAAACACAAGAAAATAGTAGTTTTCTTTCAACTGGATTCCTTTCAGGCGAGAAAATTTTCCATGAAGGTAGAAGAATGTGAAGAAAGTGATGAAGTAAACCTTTGTTCTTGAGTTAATAAACAGGTATAAAGTTCATAAAGGACCCCTCTCCTCATTAAATTAGTAAATGTATGGTTTTTATTTCACAACAAGTAAATGTAGCCATTTCTTACATGTATCAAACATGAGAGACAACTCCACAGGACAAATGCCATATACATGTAGGGGAGACAAGTCTGAATATTCCAACCTAACACATATAGGCAGCTAAACTTGACAAATTGATCTCTCTTTGCAATGCGAGTAAGCTGTACCCGAAGTTTGGTATCAATCCATGCCTTGAAACTAGAGATATCGCATGGACAACTAATGTTAATGGGTGAATGGACAGAATGCAACATCGCATTGATTACATGATCTCGTCTTCGACAGGTATATGATAATGTGACTTTTAATGATTTCTGGAGTTTGGGGTCACAGTGACCTTGATTTTTGACCCACATTTTGGTATCTAACATATGTCCCTCTAATGTATCTACTGGCACAAAAAAGGCTATTTTTAATGATTTCAAATTTTTGGGTCACAGTGACCTTGACCTTTAATCTTGACCTACATTTTGGTACACGACACATTGTCTTCCCTCAATATCTCAAAAATCTTCTCAAGTCCAGGTAAATCCTAAATCCTTGGAGAGGGTTTACCTTGACATTTTTGGTCTTTCGAATGAGTTCTTGAGTCGACGCCTCCATTATACAATCTCGTACATTTCATCCACTGCGCTTGTTTTGAATAAGCATGTCGATATCCCAAGCTTGCGGTTTTTCCTTTGACTTCCGATGTTGATTTCAACTTGACATCAAAGCAGTCGAGTCCGCAATGAAATTCAATCCTGTCATATCTCATACCTAGCAGCGGATTGGCCTAATCAACTGGCTTAGCGCATTCACTGATTGGGTTGATTTAGAGGAAACCTCTTGATCTATTTATATCCAGAACTCATATGGGTAACTAACCAAGCCAGTGTATCGATCCTAACAGATCGATCGATACACTGGCTCGCGAGGATGTGTATCAATGGACACAAGAAATCTTGATTTTAAATGATTTCCTGATTTTGGTCAGTGACCTTTGACCTGGATCTATATTTTGGTATGCGACACCTCGTTTCCCCCTATTGAATCCACTCACAAAAAATTAGAAATTTTTAATGATTTCCTGATTTTTCCAGGACACTGACCTTTGACCTCTGACCTCGACCTACATTTTGTATGCAACACATCGTTCCCCCCTAGGGCATCCACTCACCAAAAATTAGAACTGTAGATAGAAAACTATCAATGATCAATGATTTCCTGATTTTAGGCAACAGTGACCTTTGACCTCTGACCTTGACCTCAATTTTGGTATGCGACACATCCTCTCCACCTAGCGTATCCACTCACAAAAAATTGCAACTGTGGATAGAAAACGTTCACAGATATAGACCGGACACGAACACTTCACTGATTTCCTGGTTTTTTTGACCAGTGACCTTTGACCGCTGACCTTGACCTTCATGTGTACGCGACACATCGTCTCCCCGTAGGGTATCCACTCACCAAAAATTAGAACTGTAGATAGAAAACTGTCCCAGATATAGACCTGACACGGGGGACGGACGGACAGACGGACGGAAACCGCCATCACATAATACGTCCGCCTTTTTGGCGGGCGTATAAAAACGACTAGTGAAGTAAAGTCAGTGAGAAGTTGGTTCATAATAATAATACATTGTATCAAGGATAGGCATACATATATAAATAAATAATACTTTTCTCCACAACAAAATACTACATCCAGTGGTCTTTTATGCTGCCACCATTTTCTAGCAATGGCCAAATTCATCAAACATGCAAGGAGACAGGCAGTAAACTTGGTGAAATCTTGTTCTTTTGCTTTGGTCACAAAATGGAACATAAATGCAATGGGCACCAAAGGGTTCACAGGGCACAGACAGGTTTTCTTGATAGATGTTGCAAACCCTCTCCCCCCTCCACCCCAAATGGTTGTAGTTATATGTTGACCAATGACACCTTGATCAGCTGTTCAATAAGACAGTGCAACTTCTAAAACATTTTATTAACAGAAACACAAACTCTCAGTAACATCTGTGAAGAGTGAACCATTGAATACCATGCCTATTTACGTGTTCCAAACCGTTCAGTCAGACAAAGTTGGCCGGGGTGAACTAGTATCTATCTGGCACTAAATGCATACCATAATCAAGGTTTATAACTTTACAAGCTAATGATAATGAAGGACATTTTCATTGTCCATCTTTCTGCGTTTGCTTCCCTTTGACCTCTCGCTGTCGGAGACTGTGGCCGGTGACTCCGGCGAGACCTGTGGCACCGCTGGAACATGAGTGGGAAGATTTAAAGGAAGGGAGACAACTGGCAGATCCTCCTTCAACAAAGGCACATAGTACGGCAGGAATCTCTCCACCAGTTTTTCAAAAAACTCTCGAACTGTTTTTCCTGCTCGTCCCACTTCAGATTGTTCCTGCCAATAGAGAATAATTTGAAATGGTTTGAGATGTTTATTATTCCATGAAAATGAAATAAATCAGTCATTTTGAAAATATGAATTAAATACAGTGAACAGACCTGCTGAATTGGCAGGGAAAAGGAAGTTATTACGACAATGAAATTTTTATTTGACTACTTTAGATGTCACATTTTTGTTCACTCGATCCTCAAGAAAACAAAACCGAGAAGGGGGCTGAAGGCAGTGCCTGTTGTTATGTCAAGATAATACAAAGTCACATTTGAAACATCATGGCCTTCAATGTCACACTCGGATTCGGAACATCCAGCTAGCCGTGTGGAGATCTACATGATGACATGTCACATCAGGTTCTTGCTGTTCATATGATACAACTCAATGCCCCAAAGTCTGAATGTAGCCAATCAGGTCATTCAATCTGGAGAGTTTGTTTCTCAAACAAGCAGCTATAATAATTTTGATAAGGCATGATGCTTATTTGTGGGTTCCCCGGGACTTAGAAACATTGGGCCTCTGTAATTCCATCATTTCTTCACCAACCAATAACTGAAGAACTATTGAACTGATCAACTTAAAACTTGAGGAGTAGATTGACATCAGTGAGAGGACCATTGGGATTGCTTTTCAGTGACCTGCATAATCCAAGATGGCCACCGTCAGCCATCTTGAATTTTAAGCACTTCCATCTTATCCGGTTTTCAAAATTATTTTCAACAATTCATTCTTGTTCCCAACTTCATTTCACAGAGATCTCATTTTCAAAATCATACTCCTAACCCTTTCGTCGATTATTCCCGGTATCCTGGGATTCCGATTGTGCATACCCATACGATAATTTCCGCAGGGTTCGTACACCTTGGCCATTGTAAATATCCAGGCTACTTCCAGACCACAGATTCACATTTCCAGGCCATTATCAGCTGGAAAACAGGGGCCAAGGTGGCCCCTGGAAGTTCTGGAGTCCTAGATGGCTGGAGAAGCATTCTAACTGATTTCTGGGAAACAAAACTCCAGATTGTCATCTAAATTCAAGGCACTATTTTATATTGATTTTTTCCTTGTAATCAAATATTTTTAGTACATAATTCAGATTACTGGACAAAGAGTTCCATCCATCATAGCAAGCACCGACAGCTTAAGTGTGCGACAAATGGATTTAATTCCATTTAATTAAACAGAAGCCTGAAACCATTAATCTTACAAACATGTATAAAAGTCAGAGATTGTGGTAGGTCACTCAACATGATCTGAAAATCATATTTTATGGTTCAAAATCCTGTTAAATGCAGGAAATTGAGATAAAACTGGAGAACTCCAATCACTGGTACATTTGAAATAATATGCTTGGCATTTTTAAATTAATTTATGCAGTGTTTGGAACCACAAAATATATACACCTATTTAGGGAAGGTAACTTAACTGAAATCACATTTTTGAACACCATTAAAAGTCGAATGCGCGCTTGCAGGATGTGCATTGAGTGCCAGAACAGCTTTTCTCGTCTTTTCTAATCCCAGGGCTCGTTTTTTGTCAAATTTAACCAGAATCCAAATGGATTCCCATAATTTAGTCACACGGGAATCCACAGGAATCCAATTTTATCGTCGTGGATTACACGAGTGCCAATGGAGCATGGAGTCCGGAAAATGTGCGTGGAAATTTCACATGACTTGTAATTACTTCACCATAATCGCAATAAAAGGCAAACAAATTCATATCTACACATGGGAAGAGATCACGTGATTATTCCGTTTGATATGAACAGTGACGGCATCAGTAATTTGCAACGAACTGCCAATATTCTTTGTTAACCGGTACTGCAGTTACGGAAGAATTGTCTCCCTTTAGCGCTTTACTTTATGGCAGGCTTAATTCCATTGCCATATACGCAAATAGTCCGATAATTAATGGATAGTGCGCTTGGAGCGAGTTTTGGACTTCCTGTTTCGCTGATCGTCGAAGATAATCAAGTTTGTGTCATTTTCAAGCGGATTAAAAGTATACAATTATTTTTAATTTGACTTGATGTTACGGGAATTCACTTGGATTCGCGTATGGCGAATTTACGGGAATAATAAGAGAATCGGATTCCTGGAGAAAAACGAGCCCTGAATCCAAAGTTTATAAACTGGGTCGGTCAGCCAATGGTCCTGGAATGTTGACTTCCCCAACATAACTGTGGTCAATGATCATACGGACAAGGGATATCACTGACCTAAAAAATTTACTATAGAAGTCGACACCCTCCACAGCAGCAGTTACGGTGGACATACTTTTAATTTATTTCCTATTCTTTTTTAGTGCAGCAGTTGTATAGGAGGGTAGCATCTGTTGATACCTCATCTAAGTTTAAGTCAGTAGGAATCATCGTTTCACCCAAGATCAGGTTGTGAGAGGCAATTCCTGCACCCTTCCCATGATTCAATCTTCTACATGAGAATGAAGAAATGGTGGAAAAACTTACCGAGTTGTACATAGCACAGTTGGCGAAGACTAGTTTGACATCAAACATGAATTCTCGTACAGTATTGTAGTGGTTAAAATGTTGTCTGGACAACTTGCATTTGATATTGGTAAAGTCCATAGGATTGGTGATGATCTTGTAATAGTTAGGAACCTGGAAAAGCATGGAGACAAGTGAGAAATGACTACACTGTGGTCAAAACTTGTGACTGTGGCAGTGATATAGTGAAAGACATATCAGCGGAGGGAGTGGGCTTCATATGAGGACTAATTCATGCACATTAAAAAGAAAGAATGTTCTAGTATAAGTTCAGCCATATCAGTTCATCAGTACATGTGCTAGTGCGGTCACTAGGTGCAAATGTCCCCCTATCCGGGCCCAGCTTTGTGTTAGTTTCCCATGTTGGACAGCACAATAATGGGCTGTCTAATAAGTAAGCATAGGAAACTACCCTCTCAAGAAATCCTGGATCCCCGAGATCATAGTGGTAGGGCTAGAAACCCTTGAAAGTGGAGGCATAATTCCTAGAAAACTGGCAACATCCTGTAAGTGTGTTATTTCTGGTGTTATATGTATAAGCTTTCAGAATAAATAGGAATCGAGGTGGGATGAGGCCAGACGTTTTTTATTTCCGGATTAGCGGATCCGCCGACGTGAGATTTTCTAATTTCAGAAAAAAAATAAAAAACACTTTTGGGGATTTTTTTTTTCTCCGCCGATAAGCAAAATCAGCTTCATCACATTATAAAATTTAAGATGTCATCTTCTTTTATTATTCCCGTCGACGTACCTCAAATAGAGTTTAAATAATTGAAACCGTTTTTGAAAATAGCGAAATGCAATTGTTGTTGTTGTAAAGCGCAAAACTTCGTTCCCTGCGACCACGTGACTTCGATTGACCACTTCCGCCACGCAGATCTGCAAGTGTGTGGAGAAAGACGTTGTGGTTTCTGTCCATATCCACGACAATGCTAACGTTTTAAGTAACGAATTTGTTTATACATCAACATGTTCAACAGTTGGTGACGTTTTTTTGGACCTTATCGACAGGAAATACCACGATCGATCGATCAGCAGAATTGAAAGTCGAACTTCACAAGATCCCAACTCCCGACTGTGGTCAATCTGCAATGCCGATTTCGGTAACAATTCCGGAGTAGTTACATCGATGTTTGGCTCGGATCAACACCCTCCGTTCTTCAGTCGACGACGAACGCATCAGAACGACCGAACATGTTAAGGGCTGTTCCATTTGAAAATGTGTACCTCCCACGGAGGGAAAAAAAAAAAATAATATACTGGTGGGTGGGGTTGTCCAGAATAGAAATCTCTTGGTGGTCCCTCCAGGTAATAAATTGCTTCTCTTGGTGATTGTGTAAGCCTGTAAAAATATTGCTTCTATGGATGGGCCCTCTTTTTACCTTTTTATATGCACTTTGTTATTTGGAAAGGGATTCCTTTTTAAGGGGGGACGCGCGTTGACATATCGGGGCTGAACAATAAAAAATTTGAAAATCAGATTTTGTATTTTTTACGTCCATAATGTGCCCAAATTTCACATAAATAAATTTATTGGCGGACAAAATCATTGAAAATAGTTTAATTAATACCTAATTACTCGTGTTGTTAAACTGTCTCGGTCATTATTCGCCTAAAACCGCTGAAAACGGCAAGTTTTAGTCGTTGACAACAACCATTTCCAGGTCTAGATCATTGGCGTTGTTGCCGCATATCGTTGGAAAGCTGAAGTGTGAATTTGGGTTAGATCGGCAATCTCCGCCTCAATCCGGTGTATTCCCGAGAGAAAATTTTGTTGAACTCTTACGGAAACATCCATAAATGGCAGAAGCACATTATCATACGTCTCGGGGTCTCGGAAACATCCTTTTATGGCGAAAGCTCATTACCATATCACTTCCGTGGATAGCGGAGCGTCCCGAGTGACGTCAATTGATGTCTGTCAGCATGCGCGATCGGTCACTTCCTTAGCAACGGCTCAGAAGAAATGGTGGCTGTTTCATCGCTTCAACTGTTTGAAGCGTGAAAAAATAATAAATCAGGCCTATGCACAATAAAACTAGTTTTTACGCTACAGAACGCCACTTTGATGGTGTACAGCTGAGCATTTGGCTAGCAAATGTTGCCCATTTTCTCTGAAATCAGTTTTCCGGCTGATATCGTTCCTTAGCAAAAATCGTTTTCCCTTCCAAATAAAAAATGTGGATGGGTGGGCTGCTATGATGAAAAAAAAAATGCTCCTCTCCCAGGTTGTACTGGACATTTATTTGCTGTGCTTGGTGGAGGCAAGGAGAATTAATTTGCATATACTGGTGGTTGGGGTGTACAAAGTTTTCCTTCCGTCGGGGGTACATCTTTTTAAATGGAACAGCGCTAACTGTCCTGATGGACAGGTCTTCGAAACTTGACAAACTGCCACCCATTGTGTCGAAAATTGTGGTCCCAGTAATGTACGGTATTTGTTTATCGACGATTGCAGAAAGTTTGAATGACTATATCCTGGCTACAACATACAATAGCTTAAAATTTGCCAGGTTGACAGAACATTTCTAACTTCTGTGATTTTCATATCAACGTAAGTCCCCATCCAATTTTTTTCCCCCCCTTCGACGTGGTAGCTCTTGAAAATAAAAAATAAAATTACAATTCAGGTTTGTTTTTTTTTTATTCCTTCCTCCGTAGTGGTAAAATGCTACAGCATGTCTGCTAATGCGGAAATAAGAAATGTCTGGCCTGATGCTCAATTTCGACAATTTGTATTGAGATAAGAGAACATCTGCCAGGAACTTGAACCAAAAGGGGATGTTGCCATCAAGATAGAGAATTAAAGTAGATTAGCCGAGAAGCAGATTTCTGATAATGACAGTTTGTACAAGGGTACATACCGATTTACTGACTGGCTCATGGAATGGTGTACTGGCTTCATGTGAGAACAGTTCCAGCAAGATTCGCTCACATGCCTACAGAAAAATACAAAATTCCATACATATTCAACCTTTGCGCACTGTATGTATGAAATCTTCAAAAAAAGAACATTTACTCTTGTTACCATGGTTGCCAATTTTCTCTCATCAAAAACGTTTATTGTTCTTTCAATTTTTACAATAAAGGGAAAGTAACTCTTGCATTCTTGAAATAGCAGTTAGAAATGGTCTCCCTTGGATGGTTGCTCTACATTTGTTTGTTTTCATAATATTTTGGCAAATACCAATGGAACACTAAATTAGTCTGTTGCAGGTATACCTTAAGTTCTTTATCAGTGAGTCCGACAGGAGACTTTCTTTTGTGACTTCCGTACACAACCTCTCTGGAATCAGCTTTCTCTATCCGCACTTCATCTTTGTCTAAACATAGCGTACATTTCCAACTCCCACTGCAATAGCCAAGTACAGACAACATTTGTTAGGTTTGCATCAAATAGTGTGTTTATTTAAAGGGAACGTAAACTCTGGTGAACATCCGTGGCCAGTTAAAAGCTTTTTCCTCATAGAATCCAAATCGTGAATCAGATATTTTTTTACATTTTTTTTTAAGCAGTACATGTACTAAACGTTTCAACTTCGCTACACTGGAACAACATAGAAGTCTCCATGTTTGAAGAATCGTGACGTCACCGTACACTAGTTCTTCTGCCTCTGGAGGTAAAAACGCGTCAATTGGTAGAGGTGCAGTATTCGAGACTGTAGGTCACAAACATGAACGAGGATGATGGTGCGACGTGTCGGGATTACCTGGCACCTTGTGACAGCCAAATGCAGAGCAGCCTGGCATGGTAGAATATCTGACAAAATCAGGCCGTATTCTACAACGAAACTAATCTATAACATTGCATCTGTCAGTCGGGGAACGGAGAGGTGCATAAAAACGACCATGTGCGGCCATGTTATCTCAGTGCAGAGAATGTCCAATGATGTAGGAGATTATCAGCACAACTGAATATTATGCTTTCCCATTGGTTTAAAATCATGCCCAAAATAAACATGGCGGCGCCCTCGAGAAATTGCCAATCACAGTATTTTCTATGTTTGCGTCTTTCTCATTCATTGGGAGAAAATGAGAAAAAATCTTTGTCACGATTTTTTTAATCTATAGGGACTCTTGTATAATTCCTGCGGTGTTTTACCACAGAGTTTACGTTCCCTTTAAAAGTATTAAGCATTGATGTAAGAAGATCTCAAACTGTACTGTGGAAGGGCGAGGTTGAGGGGCAGGGGGAGGCATGAGGTAACATTCTAGTATTAGAGTGGTGTAATATCACAAGTGACGTTGATGTCCCAGGCAGAACTGCGATGAAAATTAGAAAATCAGACATGCAATTTTCATCAATATCGTAGTTTATTTATTATTAAGCTAATTATGGCTGAAGTTTTACCGAATTCACCTTGCTGGGAGAGGGGAATTCGGAACACTTGTGGTTTTGGTGAGGGACATCGAAAACATACCTTTCATGAGCCAGACACTTTGGCACTACCTAAACACTTCAGATTGTATATGAATTGTTTTTACTGGATTTAGAGTGCAATGAATGGCTCGAGAAGGGGCCAAGAAGGAATAATGAAAATGAAGCTAAGGGAGATAACTCCTGAAATCTCAAAATATGATTTTTGCGAGCTAACAATTGCCTGTATTAAAAGCCAGCTCTCGATGAAAATCTTAATTGCAATATACGACCTCTTCTATTGATGGGCGTATAAAAACTGATATCTATTTGCCAAAATTTATTTTGAAATATAGGCTAATGAATTTTAACCCTTGTCCTGTCGACAACGTGTATACACGTTCCTCGACTGTCAAGTTCCCAGTGTCGACTCCGGATATATACGTTCCGAGAAACCATCGGACGTTTCACTGTTTTTCGAAAAAATTGGGGCCACGTGCGGAAAAATCAAACCAGGCACGGCTTACTCCAACTAAAACGTATTATTTCATTAATTATTTAACGTGAGTTCGGTGTTTATTACTAAAAAAGACGCTTAGTTATGTGAAGATTGTCTACAAATGTAAAACAGAGCGTCATTTATTCGGAAAAGTTTGTTGAAACGCGTGAAAACGCACCTTGTTTACAAGTTCCTGCAAAGAAATCCCGAAAGCCCCTTCACACGTTAAAGATATGAAATTGAAGGGTAACAACTCTGCTTCCATTTCCGCACAATCTTTTGTGTGTCAAGTTGTATGAATGCATCGATTTTATTGGGTGAAAATGGTCATGTGTTTCGAATCCTTCCCATTCAACCTCAATAAACCCGCGAAAATGATGATCACTTGACGTAACCCGACTTGCTGATTGGTCAAACTGTGCCAACTGCTCATTAGTATAAAATATTCACGAGTTACGCATGCGCCCTGGCCGATTTCGACGGAGTCAGAATGGCGCTCGGTTTCGCTGAGGGAAGCCACACTTCGCGTAAACAAAAGGATTTTTACCGATTTACTTGGAATATTCAATAAATATTCAATCGTTATGCTACGAGTAACCAGGAATACATACTGTGACATCTATAAGAATTTAGAGGAGTTATTAAGTGGAGATGAAGCAAAACAGACCGTCCATCGGTAGTACTCTGAACGTGATAGAATTCTAACGTGAGTTTTACGGTACACAATTTTTCCGAATTACGATTCCTAAATATTTCTAAAGCTGTAAAATGACAAATATGTTCTGAATGTATGTTCAGGGTTTTTAAATGATGTATCGTGCATCAAATACTATCCATTATTTCAATTTATTTATCAATTCCCATAACCAGACAGTCGCCGTTTTTTGAGCCCATTTTGAACAGTTCAACTCTGCTTGACAGCATGGCACTCACACGTCGACCAGCGTATAAGTGGCCGACAGGACTAGGGTTAAGAAGACTAGGCCTGAAGCTAGGACCAAAACATTTTGAAAAATATTCATATTTTGTGAGAAGTTGTCATTTTTGTACTTTTCTCATGCCTCTGTTCAAATTCACCCTGCCATGCCCACTGTCCAAACACACCCCACTTTATGGAACACTATTAACTACTGTTGTTCATTAGACCAATACGAAAAGCAAAGAAGCAGTAAGATGAGTTTTATTAAGGGAATTAATGATTGACGGATGGTATGTTAGGTAGAGTATCAGACTACATCTGTGGCATTGTGATAATACAGCGTAACTCCTCTCACCTCGGAGCCACTGTGACTGCAGGTATGTGACACTGGAAATGGAAAACCTTGGGACAGAAGTCACAACACAAGAGTTCTCCCCCATTATGACAGCACGCACAGTAATCCTCACTCGGGTCAGGAGAGTCCATGTGCTTGGACGCCACAGGGAGGTGACGGGGCGGAGGTCGCGAATCAGCGATCTGACCTGCGCTCGGAGCACCCAGATTCAGAGGCAGACCATCTTCATTGAGCAAGCGCAGCGCCTCTTCTAGGTTATCTTCAGACACCTGTCCACAGATAAAACATAATACCATAATGATACCATTATCCCGAACTAACAGCTCAAAACACTTGCCAGATACAGCTCGGCAATGCAGATGTCATAATAAAATATGTGACAATACAGATCTGGAAATCATTTCAATACTGGCGAAGTCGGATTTTGGATTTTCAACTATTGAAGCCTATTCTTCAGGCAATAAGTTATCTCTCATCTCTAACATTTTAAACCAGCCAAAACTGGAGATAGCGGACACTGACGTCGTGTCTCACTCAGGCTGTAATACATACCCCTGGCAGGCCTGGAACAGCAGTTGTATCTCCCCTAGCAAGGTTACACGACTTGAAACCTCCAAATTTCTCATCTGCATCTTTCTCTTGCTTTATCCGTACACTACAAGTACAACATGGGCTCCATGTAACAGCATGATGTTGGACAATCACACAGTTTGTATACTAGAGGACTGCATACCAATGGAGGACAAATCTCAATATGCAGAATTACCTGCTTTTAGCAGACACCCAAGTAACCTGAAAACTGTCTACCAAATGGTTCAAATTGTTTTAATTCCTTTGATTTGAATCTTTATAGAATAGAACCTGGAATGAATCAGTGCATTTGATTTATGCAGGTTACACACATACATACATGTACATCAAGCGAGTACTGGGATTCTCTTAAAGCAAAATTTCAAGTTCTTATCCATTCAAAATCTCTAAAATCATTAAAATATCAAAGGGTGAGTGAGTGAATAGAATTTAACGTCGCTTTCAACAATATTTCAGCTATATTACGACGAACCAACTGAGCACCACCCAGCCCAGTTGTGTTGCTGCTACTTCAAAGAAGAAATCTTTGAAGCAGCATGGAACCAGACACCCTCCATCCACCCTATAGAACACCGAGGACAGCGCACAAAACACGGACAGGACGCTTACATGGTGCAAGTGATATTACAGTGCTAGACATCATATTATCAAGTTCCTGTTGCTTCTCAGCAAAATGTATTGAAGCAACAGGAACCTGAACCCACCCAACCACCCGCTTGAAATATCAAAGCAGCAATGGATTATATGCATAATTTTGAACCATTCTGTCAACTTCCTGCAGGACTTGAAAATTGAAATTTTAGTTAGTAGCCATTTGGCGACTGGTGGTAAAAATGTACTCGCCCCTATGGTGAGTAAACAAATTATCTTGTCGCCAGTTGCAAGAAGTGGTCCCGTCGGTCACCAATGCCAGCTGTTACATTGCCTTTGCTTGAGTTACATAATCTCCCTTTCCACACTGTGACTTGTTATTTCCATGTTAATATTAGGCAAATCAGGCCTTGTGATTTGTACGGGCCCTGGCGAGTGATTAAAGCACACCTAAAATCGTGCGAGCTGTGTGGTTAGCACACCTAAAATGCACACCTAAATTTTTTTAAGGCGTGTGATACGGTGTTTGAAACGTTAAGGTGTGAATTGAAATAAATGTGTGCTGGCCGAGAATCCAGGAGAATCCATCCATTCGTGGATTCTCGCAGCAATGTTTCAGAAGAATCCAGGGGGAACTAATATTTACTGGTTTACTCCACATTAGCTATGAAAGAAGTGATAATAAAATCAAGAAACACTATTTTAAGTTTTTTTTTTTTTTTTGTATTTAAAATTAACACAATCAGTTAATGAGCCTGAGCCAAAGGCTAAAAACAAGATTGGCAAAATAGAAATAAAACTCTGAAAAACCACAAATTGTAAAACAAACTGACTTGGACTGGCACATGGCAAGTTTTACATCGTCATCATCATCACTTCAATCATTCAATCCATTCCACTTGCCTTCAGTAACAGAAATCTGGAATGTCTGAATAAGTTTCAATTTCCAAACACTCGCTATGTTCATCGCTGTTTACGTGTCTAACTAAGTTTGGCTTCAGCAGGTAACTAGTTTCGTTTTTGCCGTAACTGACGTCGGCTACCATTTTGCCTCTATGCACAGTGTTTAGTTGATCGCAGTGTTTCTGACACACTTTGCAAAATGCCCGTACCACCTTATCGCCCGCATCATTAAAATGGAATGCAAAGTTATCCCTCAAACTATTTTCCCACTGACACAGGGCCGTTTTTCTGATTTGTTTCCGCATTTTTAGGCCCTGTGTCGGTAGCCATAATGCATTTCACCATCAATTGCCAAGCAGAAGTTGGCCGGTGACACTTGTTTTAATGACAGCGATTGGTGGGCTGCCGTGAACGAGCCAATGAAAACGCTCGACAGATCAGCGAACATATAGACTAGGACTGGCACATGGCAATAGATAGATGATATAGAGTCCAGTTTTCGACAGCATGTGTGTTGACGATCGGCGAACGAGGTTCAATCGTAAGTTTCAACCGATGACGTTTAATTTTACGTTCAATTCTACGCGAATCCGTTTCGATTCGCCCGAATGCCCTGTCAGGCGAATTTTCACACGAATGGATTCGCGGATTCGTGTCGAAATTTGACACAGCAAAATTTTTGAAGGGGATCATAAAGTTCAAGGCGCGCCTCAGTGCCTCTTCAGGCGTGTTATGGTGCGCGTGCGCGATCGCGCGCCTCAAATCACAAGGCCTGCAAATGTAAGTGTTTGTTTCAGGGAGTGTAATGCACTGTGGAGAGACAACTGCAACAAATATGTACCGTACTTCGTCTTAGTTGACCCGGGGATCGTTTGCAAAAGGGAACCCCAAACCCTCCGTCTTAGCTTTCGGAACTTCGGGGTACAGATGACTGCATTCGCGACAATATATAAACATTCCAGAGATCTAAAACTGGTTCTTGCAATGTGCATCAATGAATTGCACAATCAAGATTAAAGTTATAATAATTGTCAGTTTCAATCACACGACTGTGTCTCAAATCTGATTCTGACAATGCTGATTAGTCGATGTTGTTCTCAATAAAACAATATATTTATTACAAGTATAGTACAGTACATGGTAGTGTGAGGTGACAACAACATCCATTAATCAGCATTGTTTTATTGTCATGTGACTTCAATTGTCTGCCCGCCATTGTCAGGAAAGCATGGGGGCGATACTATTCGCTGTACCGGTAATGCTTCAATCATGGAGTCGTCAGCTTGTTCCTGGCGAATGGCAGCTGTCTGACCAAGTTCTCGTCAACAGACTTCAAACAACAACACAGGCAACATTTATCATAGGCGACTGCATGGGGATTAACTAATCAGACGGCACAAATATCTAATCTGGCAAGTAAACCAATTTTTTTATCACCACAAAAGCGAATGAATTAAAACTTGATTCGCCAAGGGCTTTTTTTTTATCGCAAATGGCGACCAACGAGCGCATTTTTCGAGCACTGTCCTGCTCTAATAAATTTCATCACCCCCAGATTTTATGGCGGGAATTTCACTTCCTGTGATTGAATCATTAGAGGTATTACCCTATATACAAATTAGAGCCATGGTCGGTGTGAGCCAGCCATCCATACCTGTCCGCACTGGCTGGTCTCTGAGAGTTGGAAGACGGAGATGTCCGGGATGATTCCAGGCTGTTTGGTCGAGTTGTATCAGGGTTAGAGCTTGATGACCCAGGTCTTTCATAACCAGGCT
The DNA here is from genome assembly GCA_036873755.1 of Hanleya hanleyi. Taxonomy (NCBI): domain Eukaryota; kingdom Metazoa; phylum Mollusca; class Polyplacophora; order Lepidopleurida; family Hanleyidae; genus Hanleya; species Hanleya hanleyi. The sequence goes on along the minus strand of JAVTVY010005646.1, from coordinate 12,647 downwards.
GTCCATTTCCGGCTGGTACTGAAACATAAATTACGGGTTTTAATGCATCGATCTGCTATACCATATTATTTTACCCTCAAGATGGAAAAATCATCTCGACTGAGCACACCATGGGCAAGAATGGGATCACGGTTCCCCTCGGGAAACCATCAATAATATTGAGGTATATTCCCATGTGAATTAAATTTTATTATTATGTTAATTATTTTGCTCAGCTAAAAACAACTAGGGCGTGCCAGTCTTCTCAATTCTATGATGCTTCTTGCATCATGTGACGAGCAGCCTGATGGTCAATCCACGTCACATTAGCTCACCATCCATAATTGAGCAGGATGAAGATTCCCAGACAACTTCTTCCCGGATGACTGAAGAACAATGGGAAAATTCTTTTGATGATTATCACAATAGGTTGCATTAGCTTAGTGCTCAGCATGCTCAAACCACCACCAGAATTTTGGGCTGAGAATCTTCCAGGCCTCGCCGTGAGAAGCAAGTCTGCCACTCGTATCTCACCTAAAATAAATGTGAGGGGAGCAGTCTTAACATCTCTAGTATTTGTTCAATTTGCGAGAGCTGTTTATCACTCTCCCAGACTTTGTTTTGCAAGAGCGATTTCTGTGATTCCCTCTTGTCGTAAGAGTGATCAATAACTCTCCTGGGGGAGAAGTTTGGCTGGAGAGGAGGAGTAAAACAAGTGACTGATAAAGGTTCACCCTTATCATCTTATCCCTGCATTGTTTAGTAAAAAAATCTGATCAATTTCCTCACCTGTTCGCCTCACAACCCCGATTCAGGATAATTATTCGCCTGTCATTGCCTCATGGCACTCTCTTGTTTTTGTGAAATTGGCGAGCTGCTGCTGATCGCTCTACTGGATTTTGTTTTGCATGAGTGATGCAGGATTGGTCACTCTCTTCAATCATTCGGAACTCCCGAGCGGAAATCTACGAAGGGGACTGATTCTACGCTCGGGGGACGACAACATCAATTTCCTATGAATCTCCAGATGTGACGCGCCGGAACGGTTTAATACGCATGGCTCCGAAGCCCAATCACTCTCGCGGAAGCCTTAATCCCCGACCAGCAAATATTTCCCTGCGAGTCTCTGATTTACGTCAGATATTCTAAAAACTGTTTATTCTTTTCATTCGAAGCACGTTTCAATAGAAAACCATCAGTTTAAATGGTACACACGCCACGTATTGGCAAGATATAATTCCCGTGACGTCACTGACAGTTCCCTGACAGACCGAAAAACACGTGACCACGCTCTAGTCCAATATGGCGTCAATGGCCTTCGAGGGACATTTCAAACCGGAGATCCCCGAGAAGTTGCGAATGTCTCTTCAATATCACTCCATTGCATTGGCAGTTTAGAGAAGAGTGATCAAAAGCTCTCCTGGAGAAAAATTTAGGAGAGTGATGGAGAGGGGAGAGTGATCACTGAGAGACTGTCATGGCGAGGCCTGATCTTCCAGAAAGGTAAAAGCTGCATGCATAAGTAGGGGGACTTACCATATCGGTTGTGTGCAAATGAAGGATGAACTGGGGGATAAACAGTATTTGCACAGTAACTTGTTGTTGTTGTAGTGAATGCTTTTGACCGACCTGCAAGGGTTATCAGAAATGTCATGGCATGAATGGACAAAATAATCCGACAAACATGCACATGAATTCCCAGACCTTACCACATACAGGTGAGCATGTCGAATGTGTGAACAAAACACACCGGGAGGTGTCTACACAAAATTTCACATATTAATAAATCGAGTAAAATGAGGACTTGGGCTTACAAAGAGGCAAATCCATCTGCCAAGAGTCGAGTACGTCAGATACTGTTTGGTTTTCAAGAAAAGAAACAACTGTGAACAGTTAAGTTTTTTTTTGGAAACTCCAGCACGACAAGACTTATTCGAATGATTCAGTATATTGTTGCACCACCACAATTGTGAGGTCATGGCTGTATTAATGTCATTTCCATTGTTGACATGAGGAAGGTACATACTCCCACACAAATCTATATGAAGGAATCAACGGAGACCACTTGCAATGGAAGAACTTTATTGTAGAGCTGAAACGAATGGCAAATTTTGGCATTCGAAACTTCCACAGTACTATTTGAATAGCATTCGAACATTCGTTTGCAAGCCTGAAACACCATGTGGCGAGGTAGTCGATCTGTTAACTGACATTGACGAGTAAACAGCTTCCTGTGTTATTTGATTTAATTACCTCAAATAAGAGGATATACCAATAAAGGGTAATTATGGTCAACCCAGCCAGTGTTCTCGGGAAATAAATTTGCGAAACTGATCGCCAGTTGAGAACAACAACATTGCCTTGTCATACTTGTGCAGCATATGAATAAAAAGAAAAATTACAATTGCTAGATCATTACTGTACAGCTCATATCTATATTACAATTGCTAGATCATTACTGTACAGCTCATATCTATATTACAATTGCTAGATCATTACTGTACAGCTCATATCTATATTACAATTGCTAGATCATTACTGTACAGCTCATATCTATATTACAATTGCTAGATCATTACTGTACAGCTCATATCTATATTACAATTGCTAGATCATTACTGTACAGCTCATATCTATATTACAATTGCTAGATCATTACTGTACAGCTCATATCTATATTCTTTTGGTATTAGGATTCTTTTGATAGCGTTATTGTGCCGATAAAGCGATGGAAAATTCACCTTGAACCACGTGCAGAATCAGAAAGTGGTCGTCACGCTGTCCAGGGTCGTCCGAGAATTTTAGTCACGTGATCGAGAGTTCAAGATCGATGATGCAGCTGTAACATTCAACCAATTGTACTGTTGTGCAGCACTATTTATTATAATTTTTTACTGTATCAGTACCGTAATTGAAAATTAATGCAAGAATATTGCCAGTCATTTTGACAGTGCCCTTCACCATGTACATGTCGCAATGTTAAGGGGTCATTTCAAATATTCGAATGTCATTTTACGATTCGAATATTCAGAAATTTAACATACGTACTGCGAATGTATTCGACTATTCGTTTCAGCTCCACTTTATTTGGGATAGACATGATTTAGGTAAAGATGGGCTCCCGAACGTGTGATTTGGGGTTGCAACTCCATCTACATGTATCAAATCGATGTATGAATTGGGCCTCTCCATTACCCGAATCAATCCCAGACCGTGGGAGGGTTTCTATAAAACTCTGCACCCATAGGTTCAAGAGAAATTACTTAACTGGACAAAACTAGCCCAGTATATGGAACCTACTTCTGTTTAGTCCAGCTTCATCAATTTAGGCAATCTTAGACATGTTTTCCCTCTTTGACAAGGAATATTAATTGCTTGGCTGGTTTATCATCTCAGCAGCATAATATAAAGTTGTGGGTTTCAAACGATCTGACCAAAAGACATCACCCGCACTTTTGGGGACAGAATTGTTTTAAGAAATAATGGACTATATGCATGATTTTGAACCATTTTGTCAACTTCATGTTCCAATAAATGTGATCACCCAAACCTCCAGATTTTATGGTGGGAAATTTCACTTCCTGTGATTTAATTATTAGAGGGATTACGGTAATTCCCCCAAAAAATCGATCACCGGAAATGATATTTGAGGTGGTAAAACAGAGGGGTGATCGATTTATTGCAAATGACTGAACAGTGGCAATTTCCGCAAGTTAGGTATTCAGCGAATGAATCAACAAGGGTCCAGTTTCCAACACCGCAGGTTTTTTAAAACGTGCCAGCGTATAGTTGAGTTGTCTGAAATTCTATTCAAGTGGCCAAGGGTTTGATTAAATACAATTCAGCTAAATGGAGTTTGTGAAGGGCATATTGAGCTGAATTACCCTGTTATCCCTCGGACAACTCTGGCTAACGTTTCATTGACAACAAAGCATTTGTAAAGGGAGACTACTCTTCTACTCTCTACTCAACCGAAAAATGCCAGCCATGTGCGACGGTCTTGGAAATCATTTCCTAGATTAGAAGTTCCAGACTTCAATTAAACGGTTGGAAGTTCATATGATTTAGTCCGCGAATGTGATTTTTTTTTCACAAACGGGATCTACTGAAAACAGGGGTGATTGAATTATTACAACTTCTGATCGTATTTTTCTCCAAAAATCATTGGTGATCGATTACCGAATCGATTTATTAGAGGAATTACCGCACCTTATTTTGAATTCTTTCTATCAAAAATTATTTTGATAGCATATGACTCTCATTATCCTAAATGAAACAGGAAAAACATGTCACTGAGAGATATCAGGTCATCTCTGAAAACTTACCAGAGGGTGAGGAATTCATTCCAGGCATATTATAATATGTCCATTTCCAGCTATGGTTGCTCTGCATTTCTGGTCGCACGGATAGGTTCGCTGGCGACGTCTGCGGTTGATTCTGAGTTGGGAGTCTGTAGCCCATCTGTTGGTTTGGGAGGGGCATGCCATTATTGTTGGGTCGGGGTATAAGTGGTGGCATGGGTCGCCCACCCGGGGTCCTGTTTTGAGGTGGTGGTTGGTTCCTACGTTGCTGTTGAAGCTGTGAAAGCGTGAGTACTTGTGACTGGGGGGAAGAGACACTGCCGTTGTAGCCAGAATTCATGCCTGATATTGCTGCATACATCGGACCATTGGGATACGGTGCAATGGGTGGCTGAAATCTGCTGTTGTTATTATATGGAGGAGGCTGTGTATTGTTCATCGGATAGGAGTTGGGTGCGACTCGGTTTGGGGGGCCGTTACTTTTAACATTACCCTGTTGTTGGCTTTGGTTTCTCTGATTCTGACCCTGCATTTGCATCATGCGAATGAAAACAGCACTCCGCTGCTCGGGTGTGAGTTTTTGCAATTCCTGAAGATAGTTCCTCTTGTTAGTTTTATTACTGTCATTTCCCAGTGGTGCAGCACCTTCGACACTGTTTGAAGGAGCGGTTGACCAACATTCCCCGTGCGATACAGGTGGGCGGAATGGCACACCATCGACGAACAATAAACCTAGATGATTCAAGTTCTTGATGAAATAGCCACAGTCATGATTATAGCGAATATCAACAACATGGTTGGGATTTGGTACCTCGCAACGTGACTCGATCACACTGCGGACTTCATTCACGATCAGAGATTTCGTGTGCAAAATGGAAAGATTACTACCATGTTCCATAATGTCTTGTACAAACTTTATGCTGTGGTCTATTCTTGATGCCAGCTGAGCCACTTCAGCCTTTTTCTGATTCAGCTGGGCTTTTTTAGCAGTACACATCAAATTAAGATCAGTTACAATAGCTTTGGCTCTTTTGGTTATTTCAGTGACGACCTTCTGTACAGAGCTGTGTACTTCGTCAGACACTTCCTTCTCACGCGAGATGATCTTTTCGTGCCTTTCCGCGATCAACTGTTTGGCATTGTCAATACAAGCCCGCTTGGCTTTCATTTTGTCCATGAGGGTGAGAAAGAACTGCTTGCTTTGTGTTGATGCATCATCCACGAAATGGTATCTGTGTTCTTTGTGCTCGAGGAGCTGACAGTCGCGACATGTCAGCTTTTCGCATGTCTCGCAGTACAGTTTAAGAGGCTCTTGCAGATGTAGGTGGCAGTACATAAATCGCTCTTTCGTCTTTTTACTGGCATCTTTTTCTACCACTTTTTCTTTCAGCTGAATGACGTGATCTTTCGTGACACGAACACGCCGGTGAGCAAACACGCACGGTTCGCATAACCACTCCGAACATTCTGTACAATAGGAAGTGGCATCTTCATCCTCCTCGCATGCTGTACACTTTGGTGTCTTTTCCTCTGTCTTGTCTGGCTGCTCTCCCTCCTTGGTAGGTTGATTGAGCCTTTCCAGTGCATAGAGATCATCTATTATTGCAGACTTCTCGTATACACATGAGCACTCGGAACATTTGAACTTCGGTCCTGAAAATGACAATAATGAACAATTAGATTAGATAGAGGATTTATAATGGTACCAATTCAATACATACATGTACTGCAACAAATAGTGGAGGAACAAATATGGGATTACTACAGTCTTTCATTTTTAGAGCAGGAGAGCTATAAATCACAATTCTATTCTAATTCTAAAACAGATTTTCATGAGTGTGATATCACACTCATCAAGATTATAACATGATGGGGGAATTTCATTTGGGGAGTGCTGTTTTTCTCACACTTCCGAATTAAATTTCATGAGTGTGATTCTGTGGGAGTGTGATCACACTCCTCAAAAACAAAAGTCTGTTTAATACTGAAAGAGGAGATTATCTATTGTGAATCAATCAAGAATTCTCATCAACCTTGGGTACTATTTAACTGGTTCATTGTTCCTTCGTCCTTAGTGGATGAATCATTCATATAACACAGAATGTTGTTAGTGGATAATGTGTATTAATGAACACAACATTCAATTCAAATCCTTGCTCTATCTTATTTTAGTAGAACAGGAGCCGTGAGCTCACATATCCCCTACCAGATTTTCCCCCGTCAGAGGAGACAAAAAATAGAAGAAAAATACACTAGTACTTATTTAACAAGTTACAACGTGGGGCCTGGAGCGGTATTTGTAAGAGAAAGTAGAACTCCAGTTACTCTTACTCTGCGGGGGTGCATATTCACCCACCCCTGGTTATGCGCTTATGTATGTATCAGTAACTTTAAAACAAAATTTTTGTTAGCATAAGCTGCAAAAGTAAGCTCATCAGCCTGATGAATTGGGCCGAAATGACAGTAGGTGCCAAATACAAGGATTTCAGACTAAAATCAAGGGGAGTAACTGAAGAAAATGTCGAATCAGCTCATGAACAGTTTGTGCACATCTACACATAGTACCGACCATATGTACCAAATTTCAAAAGAATCCATCGAAAAGTCTGAGACGAGTTGCATTCACGAGGACAGTATGTGGCAAATAAAAGATTTCAGACCAAAATCATTGAGAGTAACTCAAGAAACTGTTGAATCAACTCGAAAAAAGTAAGTTGCACTCGGCACCAATCATGTGCACCTAATTTCAAAAGAATGCAATGAAACCCCTAGGACGAGTTTCGTTGACGAGGACTGTAGGTGCCAAATAAAAGTATTCCAGACTAAAATCAAGGGTGGATAGCTCAAGAAAGCGTTGAATTGGTTCGAAAAAAGTTTGTGCACATGTACACATGGTACCGTTCATGTGTACCAAATTTCAGAAGAATCCATTGAAAACTCTTGGACGAGTTGCGTTGACGAAGACAGTAGGTGCCAAATACAAGGATTTCAGACCAAAATCAAGGGGAGTAACTCAAGAAAACGCCGAATCGGGCCGAAAAAAGTTTCTGCACATCTACACATGGTACCGATCAGGTGTACCAAATTTCAGAAGAATCCACTGAAAACCCTAGGACGAGTTGCGTTGACGAGAAAAAGTTACAGACGGACGGACGACACCATACCATAATATGTCCCGTCAAATTTGACGGGCATATAAAAATTGGGTCAAGGTCAGTCATCTTCAACTTACTTCTGGGTCATCGCCAGCTGCATACATAGAATTAATTTGGAAAGCTTGGCTATAATTCTTCAAGATATAACATAATAAACATCCTGGCGATATTGCTTCAAGATAGAACATGACGAACAGTGAATGACCTTGTAAAAATAGGTCAAGGTCAGTCAAATTGGGTAGGCTTCATGTTAATCATCAGTTACCTGTGTAATATGAATTTGGATACCCTAACTATAATCATTCAAAAAATGTTGCAAAAACTAGAATTTGACCAATATCCATAAGCTTCTGACCAATCACCAAGTACAACTGTTGTATGAATTTGGAGAGCCTGGAATTAGTCCTTCAAGTGGTATTGTGCTCCACACTGAATATGAGCCGATGGATGGACAGACAGACAGACCCTGCCCATGACAGTCACAGTAACTCTTGGCCAAAGTTGGATAAATCTAAATTAATTACTTTGGGCTTTGGGACTTTAATAATAATTGGAATTTGATCAAAATCCACATCTCTGAACTGGAGTTGACAATTTCTCACTTTCCCCATTTTCTGGCCTATATGACCTTGACCTTTGTCTGACCTTTGGACCTCAAAGTAAATAGGGTTATTCCCTGCCCTATATGCAACGTAGGCATCAAGTTTTGAACCAATTCAGGCCTTGGAACAGGAGATTTCCCATATTCTACAGGTTGTCTGCCTTGCGTGAACTTGACCTTTGACCTAAACATAAAATGACTTTCTTCTTTGCCCCATCGGCACTATATACCCAATGTTTGTTATCATTTCAATTGATAAACTGGAACTGAAGATTTCCCTCTTTATTTTGCAGATTTTCTAGCCTATGTAACCTTGATCTTTGACCTAGTAACCTCACAATCAATAGCAAGAAAGCTATTCCCCAATTATACCTTCAGTTAAAATTTGGAGGGAATTGAATCAATAGCTTTCAAGTTATCATGTTAATAGGAAAACATGACACACACACACACACATACAAACAGTGATTTTATATCCCCCAACCCGGTCCGGCGGGGGATAAAAAGACATTTTGATAGTGATATTTATACATATGATCTGAGTAGTAACAATTAAACATTTACATCATGATGTAGAAGTGATGGAGCAAAATTTATCATTGCAGCTTTCTCATAATTTTTTTTTTTGGGGGTGTTGTAGGAAAATACCATTAGTCAAGGGTCATTTTCAAGAGAAGAAATTGCTCAAAATATGGAGTGAGTGAGAATGACTTAACGTTAATTTCAACAATCTTTCAATCATATCATGCCTGGTAGGGTTCTATTCCTTTTTACCCTCGGAACCCCACAGGTACGTTCCTATTCCTTTTTATTACCATGTACCTCAGTTATTTGCCTCTTACGGCAGTCATTCGTTTTTGAGAAGTGTGATCACACCACACTCCTAAAATTGATCTTGGAGAGTGGAAACAACACTCCATACAACAACTACGCTATATACTAAAAGCCTTCAGGAGTGCGATATACACTCCTAGAAACATATTAGGGGAGTGATCTACAGCACTCCTGCTGCTTTCAAAAACGAAAGACTGCTTACGGCAAGCTGTCTGTGGAGCTGAGGCCTCGATATTCTTACCATGACCTGTGGTGCACATGACAATGCCCCAGGTCAATTCCCGGGAGCCCCACAGACTCAATATTGAGTAAAATGGTGTTTACCACATGTAAATAACCCGAACAGTTGCAGAGATACAGTTTGTAGTTTAAAGGTTTAAATCTGTGATTTACCGCTTTTATGCAAATGACTTGGGCTAACGTCAGGCATTTTGATTTGAGGCACTGAGGCCAGTGGTCTAGCTTAAAGCATAGGACAGCTTGCCTCAAATCAGAGTGCCAGAGCTACGAGTCTTATAGAAACTTACAACAATTGCAAGAGTATGCACATTATGACAAGTTTGCTCTGCAAAAATGCCCATTATTTTCAGAAATATGGTTACCATAGCAATGTGTTATCAAGGGCTTCATTTTGGAAATTCTTAGGCCATTGTCACTTGATTAGTTGTTTAGCATGACCAGCCCTCATCTATATTTTGAGGGCAAATAATTAAAATAGATGAGGGAATCCCTCATCTATTTTAATTATTTGCCTTCAAAATCCCATTTTCTTTATATTCATATACAATTGGTTTGCAATTTAATAATTAATAATCAATAATTATAGCATCTAGCATGTGTATTTAAAAAACCAAGGTCATGCTAAACAACCAATCAAGTGACAATGGCCTTAGGGTTATGAATTTTTCCTACGAAGTAGGCTACAGATCGCAAATTGTCCGGTAATGAGTGAGTGAGTCAGTCAGTCCGTCCATCCGAATCCTTTCGTCGGCAAAATAAGGAGAACCGTTGACATTAGAACCTTGATTTTTGGCATGAACGTGCATTAGGGCATTGTTACCAGCAAGTTCTGAGCTGATCGAATTCTGATGAAAATTTAATTTATAATAAATTTTTTATTATTTATTGATGACTCGAGTGCACTGTCATGCCCATCGGGAACCCTTGGCTGTATGCTTCACTGTGACTTTTAAGCGCCTGGGACAAACTTTGGCCGCCCAGCACTAAAGCAAAAAAAAAAAAATGATGCGCCCAGCACTCGAAAATATCAGTAACTTTAATGGTACTTGCCAAAATATGTCGGCATTATACGTTTCCAGGTAGCTCCGCCATGTTTTCCCTAATAGTCCACGCCACGCTTCCCGAACATCTGCCGTAAATTGTTCGAAATATTCAGGAACCCTCGTGATCATGCTGGCCGGTTGCTGTTAGCCGGTGGTATTGCGGAAGGCTACCGCAATTCCAGAATCTCGCGTCAGGCGAGCTGTATATGCCACGATGCATGAAGGAAGCAAATCATTTGATCGGAGAATGGAGGTTGTTATTTCGTCTGCTGCGAAGTTTTACCGAGCCACGAATATCACTTGATATGTATTTTATAAATCAATGTCATGAAGCGCCAAGCAACTTTGAAAAACTTCTTCTCACAGAAGCGTCAGAGGTCCAATGAAGGTAAATCTTTTGTTGGCTTTCGGTGGTCGTTGTTGTTGTTCTAAAACGTCAGCTTCCAAAAAATATTTTAATTATATCTATATTAAAAGCTCGCTCGTACGTCGTAATCAGTCTATTAGATCTACAGTAACATGTACTATGAGATATCTATACAGGGAGTAATCCAGAGATTTTTTGGGGACGCCGGTGGGGGAGGGTCGAGGGAGGGGGGTCTCCCCCCTCTCTCGTGCGGAGCGAAAAAAAAATGGAATTTGACATCATCCCTGGATCAGTGTAGAGTACTATATTGAGGATTCTTGAAAATCACATCAACAACAATAAAGCCAAATGGCAAACTTCATGTATTAATACTGTTTTGTGTTCATTCTTTGTGGAAATTTCATTACCTATATGTCAATCCGTCTTTCTCTCATGTCCCTAATTATTTTCATTTTCGTCACTGTGCTGTTGTTGTACGTTGTTAGGCCTAGGTGTTTCAATTTCCTGAGAATGTTCTGATTGTTCCTGGTCTGAAGTGTCCCGTTCGTCAGTTTCATTTTCGTGTATATCCTCTCAGATTTGTTCGTCCACCGAAGCACCAGTTTCCGTGTCTCCGCCACGTGCACGTTTTATAAAATGCAAAAGAGTTCGCTGATCAGTAGGTTTATCGTCTACACATTTTCGTTTTGACCAGTAGTTTTATTATGGCTGAGACCAGACGTTCTTGGACGACTCATTTTATCAAATCGTGTAAACCGTGCTCTTTTAAATTATACAACGACGACAACTTTTGACGATCGGTAGGCGCGCGTAAAATTGTCAGACTCGAAGCGGAACCGGACTGGAGTACACAGTAACACTACCCTCGTCAATAATAAAACAGTGAAAGTTGTTCACTATTTAAACTTCAACCTTGAGAATGTATTTAATATACAAAACTAAACTGTAGTCGATGAGAAATAAACGTTGTTTTTGTAAAAATCCGATGTGTCCTGTCCGTTTTTACTGTAAAATTCAAGTCGGAGTTTTTCCATGTTCTGCTGAATTGTAGTGGCGCGTAGGCTCTAACACAGTGCTAGGATGTCTGATTTACCGCGAGGTTAGTTTGGATTTTTTTTTTTTTTTTTTTTTCGTTTTCATTTGGGCGCGAGAGTTTGGGCGCCCATACCGGTATACCGGTAGCAAAACCTTCCTGGATTACTCCCTGCTATAATATGGCTAGTTTAACAGTACACTTGAATCTAGTATTAAACTGGAGATTCCTGAGTAATCTATTTTTAGCCTAACTGACCATACATTGTAATGTTGACACACATTCCGATGGTATCCGTTTTCACTTATTTGCTGGTCTTAGAATTCCGTTGAGATTGAAGGCATATTATACTGCACGTTTTATATATCCAGCCTATACAACATTGCATAATTTCTCCAGTTCAGTCATTAGTTAAAAAATGTTCTACCTCAAAAAGAAATAAAAAATGACTGGATTTTATGAGAGAAATTACTAAATTCAAACACAACAATGACCCTATTATCTGTTATTACTGAAGAAATCGATAATAAAATCATCGTTGTGTTTTAAATTCAGTAACCTATAACCAGTTATTTATTTTTTTCGTGTGTGCTTTATTGTTCATTGATTATTATTATGTACTCTCTTCAGATGAGGTACCTTGAAGTTGAATGCCAAATAAATATATCCATGGAGAATGGCTCTCTAGTGATGCCTGATTTGATTCTTGCATTCTAACAAATCTCTGATCTTGACCTTTCTCACTTCAAATTTGTGTTTCTTTTCCAGTTTCCTGTCTTATTTGGGACTAGAAACATTTACTTCTCAACTGCTCTGACAGAGCACCATTCCCTACGCTAATTTAAAAAAAAAATCGCCTAATGCCGAGAAGGGGGGGGGTACCCCGCTCTCTCGGACTCTCCCCCCAACACCTCGTGCTGTACTGGTGGGCTGATCAGTGTCCAGGGTAATAGAAACTGAGGGTGATAATAGTTGCTACGCTAACGACTCACCAGCGGTGACATCTGGGAAAGTTAATAGTTCCCACTGTCAATTTAGTTGGTTGTTGGTTGTTTGAATTTTAACGTCGCACCTAACCTTATTGGTCACACGGC
>JAVTVY010005645.1:0-42310 GCA_036873755.1 Hanleya hanleyi | reverse complement strand
AAAATTCACCGCTTAGCTTCGGGACCCCGCCCATCGTGTTCTACGTGGTGAGACGTGAGAAACAAGATCCCACAACCCATATCGCAATGAACATGTGTGAATTGCCAAGTTGGACCTATCCACTGAGCCATTAGGCCTATAGGCCTATCCATACCTCCGTGAACTTTTCGAAAAATTTCACCGCTTAGCTTCGAGAACCCGCCCATGTGTTCTACGTGGTGAGACGTGAAAAACAAGGCCCCACAACCCATAGTAAAATCCACAAAAAAATGACCACTCTTATACCCATATAGGCATTTTCCCGTACAGATGCAAATATGCGAATCAGGCCCTATTTTAGGGGTAAAGTCTTTGTTCCGCTTTTTATGTTTTCGAGACAAATCCTAATTTTACATACACCCACCAATGACTTGATCGCCCTGGAGGAGCGCTTCACTTTGACACCTCACTCAACCCAATCGGTCCACTAGGGGCCCCTCTCGCTCCCAAAATGTCCCGAAGATTGCCGGAGAATTTCCCTCAGCTCTCCGCGTATTTGGGACTACTTTTTCTGTCCACGGAGGCTTTTCCCGCGACTGCATCACCGCCGACGGCTTCACCGCGGAAGAATACATGCCCCAAAGGTCACGTGACCGGAAGTGACGTCACCATGGCAACCACTTGACCTGCGCAGTGACCTGTAAAAATTGGAACTCTTCTGTGTTCGGAGGTAGTTTTTTCTCCCCAATATGCAATTTTTTTAGATCCAAGGTCAAGTTGCGTCAATATCAGTTTTATATACTACTCAAGCAGTACGGAAAGCAGCAAACAACCTGAGATTTGGACTATTACAGAGTGATACCGTTGATACTGCCCCCTATTTCACTATTAATAAGTGGAAAAAAAGGCCGTAAAATGTTATATAGAAATCTCTTGACCTTTAGATTTACTTTACTAAACAGTTTTTGAAAAAAATTATAGTGATTCGGAGTGGTATATATGGAATAATAATGTAACAAAGAGATGTGAAATATAAATGGTCTCGATACAGAATTATTAACCGAATATTGACTATCAACATTTTTGCACATAAACTTTACCCTGATATATCTAACTTATGTACATTTTGTAGCAAAGTTCCAGAGACTATTATTCATCCCTTTTGGGAATGTGAACACATCTACCCTTGGTGGAGTTTACTGGAAAATTGGTTCGCTTCGGCGGTTGTTCCAATTATATTTTCTCCAGAAAAAGTTATACTTGGTCTTTTACAACCCAGAAATCAGCCACTCAACTACTGTATTTCTATTATTCAATTTTCTATATATAAAATGAAGGTAGTTAAAAATCCCTTGGTTGAAAAGTGTTCAAAACGCTTTAAATGTGCGTACGAAACCGATAAATATTTCCAGTATAAGAACTGCGAATGGCGCTTGTTTTACCAGTATTGATCATCGCTGCATTTACTGTTTAGACTCTTATGATGTTGTTTGCGTAGATAAATCGAGGTGTAATGACAATGTATCTGTTTGTTGTATAACATGAGTTTCTAATTACAAATACAGCCATTTTTGTTTAGTACGATAAAATATTGTATGTACAATGTGTATTATCTAACAAAATCAAATAAGATATAAAACAAAATCAGTGTTTGTTCTATGCGATTTAGTGTTAAGTACAGCCATGATCAGCACAATCTTAACGAATTATCAGTTTCATATGACATCCGCCTTTCTTTTTCGATAAAAACGCGGAAATGGCCGCGTTCGGCACCCACAACTTCAAATAATTCAACTTACGCCTCGACGGACGAATTGGTCTTTTCTTTCAGTGGAGTTAGAAGTTGAATTTGACGAAAAACTACAAGACTATGGGTAAATCAGATCACCAATATTTTAGAGGGGGGGGGGGGAGAGTGACCTCTTCTATTTCGATTCTACGTTGATTTTTTTAACAAGCGTTGATGAGCATTAATTACAAAACTTGATTTCAAATGTTCCAAATGTATATGTTCACCAGACAGCGAATATCACTGCTTTATTTATTAGATTCTTATGTCGATCTTTTAGCCAATGTTTATTATTTTAGCCCATATACAATAAAACTTATCGGTCTATCTTCCTGTGTTATCTGTGTAATCTTTGTGGTATGCCGCTGGCCCCTATAATATTCATGAATCCGCCTGATAATAACTAGAGTTTAGCGGCGATCTCTCTTGTGTTGGAGGTACGATTATCACCGTATGAATATGCATGATTATGAGACATGCGCAGTCATGTACTTCGCTCTATCGCTCTATCGCCATCGCTCTATCGCTCTATCGCCATCGCTCTATCGCTCTATCGCTCTATCGCCATCGCTCTATCGCTCTATCGCCATCGCTCTATCGCTCTATCGCTCTATCGCCATCGCTCTATCGCCATCGCTCTATCGCTCTATCGCTCTATCGCCATCGCTCTATCGCTCTATCGCCATCGCTCTATCGCTCTATCGCTCTATCGCCATCGCTCTATCGCTCTATCGCCATAGCTCTATCGCTCTATCGCCATCGCTGTATCGCTCTATCGCCATCGCTCTATCGCTCTATCGCCATCGCTCTATCGCTCTATCGCTCCATCGCTCTGTTTTTTGACGTACGATGGCGAAGTGACGATGGCTCCTCTCGGCCATCATAGATTTGTATATTTCAAAAGTTTTCCCGAGGTTGTAGTCCATCTATTAATATCGATACGGTTCTATCACCGCACAATTTTTACACAGTTCACCTGGTTCAAAGAAGATAACGGCTTTGAAATGTGCGATAACGATGACGTGTACACACGAATAATTATTTCTGGCTGTGCAAATTTTTTTTTGGCCAGATAAACTTGTGCCGTATTTCGCAATGCAAGCGAACCAGTTTATGTCAAACTTTATAAACTTGTCAAGGAAAACTGGGTCGTGTGAACAAGGCTCAAGGGACGTCGATCCGATGCGGATAGAATGAGCGTACAATACAATTTGGCATCATTTCTATTCTGTGTTTCCCGAGATCCTCCGGGACATTTATCATCATTAAGCAATTATTTTTCCAGTTTCGCCGAGCTCCAAGTTTGATAGGGATTTTAGGCTTTAGGGGAAGATCAAGGGATTATGCAGTTACAATCTACTTTTCAATACTCCACGTTCAAGGCGAATTGTGGGCGTGAAGAGTAAACACTTCAAAAGCTGACAGATATTGATCTCTCATACTTACTATCTAAGCAGATAATCACAATTTTTTATTTTTATCTCGCCGAGTCATCAATGTATTACGGTAATTTTCTTAGTTTTGCAGAAATAAATTCACGAACGGAAACCGAAACCCGCTCTGCATGATTATTGTGAGATTCCTGCCTCAACCAGTTCTACAGGATCAACAATAATGCGTTAAAGCTGAATGCTAGAGAAGTAGAAATTATTTTTGATAACAACTATTATTTTACATTAAACTGGACTGATATTGACCCCAACAATATCCAAATCATAGCGGAAATTAAAACGAATTAAAAAATATCGTTCTGATTAATATTTATGGCCAAACTTCTGATACCCCCTCTTTTATGACAGTATTTGGGGTTTATTGAACAATTAAGAACATGATCTTATACATTTGGTGCTTATTGGAATTTGGTTTTAGATCCAAAAATGGATAACTATAAAAACATTAATAAATCTAATGTCAGAGAAAAATTTAGTGATTTAGTAGATATTTGAAAGATGCAACACGCGGACATTAGAAGATACTCATGGGGACAAAACAGTTTGAAGAAACATTCCCGTAATTTGGACTGCGTTTTGTTGTCCGCCAATATTGCAAACATCACTGTCGTTTCTGATATACCACCGGGTTATATAAAAGACCACTCCCTCATTATCATAACAATTTCTGACATCAAAGGACAGAAGGGTCAAGGCAACTGGAAATTTAATTTCAGTCTCCGAGAAGGCAAAAATTACAAATCTTTAGTGGACGATATATTTTTGTAGTGTCTAGGAGAATATGCATTATCCCATAATAATTGAGAAACAATCAATCAAATAACAAATCAGAGATCCAGTTTTCTATTTCTGACAGATTATTTTGGACACGTTCTTATTAAGGTCAGAGGAGAATCTAATATGTATTCGTCATGCAAGAAAAGAGAAAGGGATAAACAAGAAAAAGAATGAGAAAGAGATGCTTTCGAATTATAAGATTGAATACAGCAAAATTTTCGAAATAGTGCCATATTGATATAATTGAAGTATTATAAGGATGATTTAGAACATATTGTAAAATCAAACGTTCAGAGATATATTGTATGGTTCAGATAGATGCGCCGAAGAAGGTGAACAGCCTAGTAAGTATTTTTTTAATTTAGAAAACCGTAGATTTACAGATAGAACAATTAGTAAACTTATACTGGAAAACGAGGAATAAGTAACTGAAATTTCTAAAATTTTAGAAGAACAGAATACATTTTACCAGCATCTCTATCAAAACAACACAAGAGTCGAATTCTGGACCCAAACAATAAATCTCTGGATCAATTGAACGACTCATTACGACGAATTGAAAACAATAAAACTTTGTATAATATGAAGAAAATAGGTCACGTGGTTTGGATCTAAAGATAGATAATACAGCAAACGTGACTGGATATCTAGAAAGGGATAAAAATACTCGTCCTTTTCAGCAACCGCGTTTGCCGTAGAGCCAGCGTAAGGTATCGCTGTCACCTCAGCGACAATGGTTCCAACCGAAACAAGTTTACTTCAGACCGTTGCAATATACTTTTCTCAATTCTTAGCTGGAAGATTTTTGCAAACAAATTATCCTATTTGGAGAAAATGCTGAATTATCAGCTCGAAAACAAAATAGCGATTGCATCGGTTTCTGGTCGTCGAAAACGCAGGAAACCGGCCATAATCGAGTAGATCGGGTGTTGGCTCCCTACTGTGAAGCCATAATCGAGTAGATCGGGTGTTGGCTCCCTACTGTGAAGCCATAGTCGAGTAGATCGGGTGTTGGCTCCCTACTGTGAAGCCATAATCGAGTAGATCGGGTGTTGGCTCCCTACTGTGAAGCCATAATCGAGTAGATCGGGTGTTGGCTCCCTACTGTGAAGCCATAATCGAGTAGATCGTGTGTTGGCTCCCTACTGTGAAGCCATACTCGAGTAGATCGTGTGTTGGCTCCCTACTGTGAAGCCATAATCGAGTAGATCGGGTGTTGGCTCCCTACTGTGAAGCCATAATCGAGTAGATCGGGTGTTGGCTCCCTACTGTGAAGCCATAATCGAGTAAATCGGGTGTTGGCTCCCTATTTTGAAGCCATAATCGAGTAGATCGGGTGTTGGCTCCCTACTGTGAAGCCATAATCGAGTAGAGCGTGTTTTGGCTCCCTACTGTGAAGCTGGTGGGCGTCACATTTATACAGGGCGTGGCGACATATTGAAATATGATAATCAAACTAACCAAGTAAGTAGGTCCATGAGTCACACACAGGTGTGTGAGACATCGCAGGGTTCGGCTTGCTTATTTATAACCCCGAGATTTACCTCCAAGCTTTATTCTTTGTCAAAATGATAGCTCAGATGTTCGTGATATTTGTTGTTTGCTTCTGGCAAGCAATTTCCCATACTGATAGCGGCTTGACCCTTCACGTTAATACGACAATCGGCGAAATCCAAGGTAGATATCTGATAACGGACATCAATGGTACCGAAACAAAAGTTTCTGCGTTCCTTGGAATCCCATACGCCGAACCACCAACGGGAGATGGACGATTCAAGCCACCCGAAAAGAAAAGATATTTGCTGAAAACTCTGAACGCGGCGGAAGTTGGACCAGCCTGTCCTCAGAATATGGCTTGGGTGATTAACATTCCACCGCCATTTTCATATATGGGCACACCGAGAATCGACGAAGATTGTCTAACGTTGAATATATATGTACCGGAAGTAGTTACAGAGAACAGTTCCGCTGCAGTTATGGTCTGGTTTCACGGTGGAGCTTACGCTAAAGGAAGTGCTAATATGTACGACGGAAGGACCCTGGCTACGGTCGGCCAGGTAATAATTGTCACGGTGAATTATCGTCTGGGTGTGCTTGGTTTCCTGGCAACCGGAGGCCACAATGCAGTGGGAAATTACGGTTTGTGGGACCAGGTGATGGCCTTAAAATGGATCCAAGGCAACATTGCTCTTTTTGGCGGAGATCCGAAAAAAGTGACAATTTTCGGACATTCCTCGGGATCTGCTGGCGTGACACTTCTCACCCTCTCTCCAAAAGCACATGGGCTCTACAACCGCGTTATCGCAGAAAGTGGAACTGCTTTCGCGCCCTGGGCAACAACGGGAAACCCAAAGTCATGGTTTAATCGCTTCGCAACAAGTGTTGGCTGTGTTGAGGTATCTGAGTCAGCTATTTTGAAATGTTTAAAAATGAAAACCGTTAAAGAAATAGTGACCGCCCAGGACAAAACGCCTTTAGGTGCCTGGGCGCCAAACTTTGATAGAGATTTCTTCCCGGTCAACCTAAACCGGAAGAGCTTAGAAGATTCAACCGACACCTCTCTTCTTCGAGCATGCGCAGGCGTTGACATCATGTTGGGCGTGAACAGTCAAGAAGGTATAGGCAGTTACGAAAAGATGATGGCCCCTTACCGAACAAAACAACACATAAACGATACAGTCAACGGTATGCCGGCACAATTGTACGAAGATTTTGTTGAACAACTTGCGTCTGAAATCGTTCCAAAAAATCAAGCCACTTACATTCGGATCATGAAAACGATTCTAAATCGATATACGGAGTTTGAACTCCCACAAACCGGTTTGGAAAGATCCCTCCGCTATATCACTTTACAAACCGATTACTTATTTCTTGCGGATGCGATTTCCTTTGTTTCCTTTCACTCTGGTCTGAGAAATGCCACCGACCCCGACGATGAGGCTGGGAAAACGTATTTTTATTATTACGATAATATTGCAAGCTGGATGCCAGCGCCACCCTGGCGGACAGGAGCAGGCAACGGCGATGAGGTGTACTCCGTGTTTGGCTTGACGTACAATCTGTCAGGGAGCACACAGGCAGAAAAAGACTTCTCAACAGTTATCATGACTTTCTGGTCAAACTTTGCGAAATCAGGGTAAGTCCAATTTATTGTTCTCTGTAGAATGAAACTCTCTGTAAATCGAGTTATTTGCTTAAAATAATATCTGGATAATTATTCCATAATTATTATAGTAAATAATGTCTTTCATTTCCGATCGTTTCATGCTATGGGCCGAGTCCTGGATTAGCATTTATCACGCATCCCTGTTATAATTAGTTTCCCTGAAATGTAATAATGGTCGAATAATTATCGAAGAATCAGGAGAGAACAATATATACGATATATGTATTGGTTTACTGGATTATTTCAGCAAAATAAACAATGACCGATCAGACTGGTTACTCTTCTGGATGTCTTCATTTATGTCATTATAACGGCTCCTCTAAGCCGTCATTGAGTAGATTTCTGATAGACAAATTGATCATTCATTGACTCGACTTTTTGTTTTCAGTAATCCGAACGTTCCCGTACGGACACAGTTTCCTGTGGATTGGCCTCAGTACACCTCAGGTGAAGAGAAATATGTACACTTTAAGACTGGTTCTTCTGCTGGCGATCTCATCAGAACAAAATTCTTCCCCAAACGCGATGAATTCTGGAACGATTATTTTCCAAAAATAAAAGTTGCCATGTCGCTTCACACCGAACCGCCATACTGTCCCGACAAGAAGAGGCGTGCCAACACAGCGCCATCTATAGGTATGAACAGAGTTAAAGCCCTTGTTTTGATATGCAGCTGTTTAGTTTTTGCTGCTACTCTCTTCAAGTACTGATCACGCAGAAGCGATTCCCTTGTAGATAGCCAAGTGGTTTTACAGGTGAGCAGAATGAACGTGATCTTATCTTCTAAAATCTACGGAGACAATTGAGATAAAACTGCTCCATGCAGGTGTCTGCTCTGTTCACTGATAATTTGGATTATACAGTTCTATCCTTGTGTCTTAAGACTCTTATGTGTGGTACTCCGTTCACTTCTCGGATAAACATTGTACATACCCGTAGCAAACATCCTGCTACATCAGAGATCAGGTGAACCGTATATGGGGCGACTGTACATTCGATGGCGTGTACATGATATAGTCTCACCGGGCTACAAGCCATCTGTTAAAGGGCATTTGATACAACGTGTAAAATGTATTACATATCATATATAACAGAGACGGAGATAGAAAGAAATCGGCAACTCTCACTTTTTCATTGAAATGTTCTGTTTCTCAATCCTCATTGCATTCAGAAATAAAATTTTGTCCATCAGATTCAGGTAGTTTGTCAAATTACACTCAGTAAAACAATACTGAGACGAGCTGCATGCTTTTCATTGTTTAACAGTTGGAGTATAGGCGATTTGAATATCGACCAAATATAAATTCCCTGATATTGAATGTTCGTGTTGATAAAGTTTGCTGTTGACACTGCACGAAATGTAGAATATGAGCAAAAGATATAGGCTGTTAACCGGTTCGGCTATATACTCCTTTGCAAAACAAACATATTCGTCTCAACATTTATGTACTTTTACCAGTGGTTAGGAATTGTATTGCATGAAGAAAAGTGGAATTCACTGTGGTATAAACTTACAGTCTTACAAACGAATGGTGACAGCACATTATTGTAGATATGACATTCCAACCGTTTTGAATGTTAAAAGCCGATTATATTTCTTACAATGAAACGAGTTACTGCATTTGAATAACGGACTGAAATTCATCACAATTCATTATCGAACTCACCCGTCACAGATGAAAAAATTGAAATATACCTGCATCCCGTGTTTTTCCAATTTCGAATAAAAAAATGCTCCTTCGGAAATCTCCACGAAGAATCTTTTTAATTTGTAAATTGAAAGGATTTTGAACTGAACATGTGGCTTGCACATTCCACTGTGAGTTTACTTGCATGAAAATGACCAAGTGCAGGTGTATTTATGTACTGCGGTGTGGTTAAGACCATTTTCTCCTATTTTCATGTTGAGTTCTTGCAAGGAGCACATGTATTATCTCCAGAATATTTTGAGAGTTACAATTCATGTTGTTTCGTGGTTGAAAATGTTTATTTATGCAGGCGAACACAGAAGAATTTGTCGACCATAATATTCGAGCAGCCTTTGCACCGTCCATCTCCACATTCAAATGTTGCTTTGGTTAGCTTGGCTTTATTTCCGTTAATTTATTTGATACCCGCAAAAGCCTTCCGTAGTCGTTTATTTGAATCTGATATTTTCATGTTATTGGCAATGATTGGGAAGAAATTTTCATTGTTTTGAATACAGGGGTTTACGAAGGTCAGAATATTTCCCGTTGCATTTTTCCCCAAGGACTTCTTAAATTGTTTATATCAGTAGATAATATTTGTGACAATAAGGACAAAACTCTGCAAAATAGATCAAACGACCAGGATTGTTGTTTGGAGAACCATGGTTCACGCAAGTAGAACCGGCATCATCCGAGCGCATGGCACACGTAGACACGCCTGTTCTTAGCCATGCGGTAACGGGTGATATCTGAGTATATTAAGGCGTTTCCCAAATGGTCACATTCGATTGGTCCCGCGAGATCTGACACTGGCGCAATTACATTCATAGAAAGAACACACACACCCCCAGAAAGCGATGGATTGAAAGGATCCCTTGTTGGGCCTCGAAGTGCCCCCATCACAAAATAAAAAGCATATCTTTTCCTGTGAACTGCTGCCGATTTTATTTCTTCCAAATATGCTAGGCCGTTTGTAATATGATTTTTCTCAAGAAAAACAAAGAAGCATGCTCTGTTAGAGTGAGAAATAAAATAGCTACTTCGCACAACTTCGGTTTGGTCTCGCGTAGAATCCCACTGTCTGCGCCTAGTGCACTCAAGTGAAATTGACATGTCTGATTTCTGAGATTCCCAGGTCAAGATATTTAAATAAAGATAGTTTCATTGGCTCGTTTAAATGGAGCGGACATGTGACTTGATGCTTGGGGAAAATGACATGGAGCGAAATACACGAAGAATGAAGTCATTGAGCTCAGGGTAGTTATGTAATGAAATGGAAAATTCCCTTAGTTCGGTAAGATGAGAACCGGAATCAAAACAGATTTCAATGGTAATTAATTTGTCTTCCCTTAGTCAAAATCGTATATTGAAATTGGGATTAGATTGTCTCCTACTCCAACATCTAATCCAGACGATAAGTTCACAGATATCAGCGATTACAGTAAATCACTTAGAATTCGTGAATTAATGTATGACTCATAAAAAGCACTCCACCCGCTACTTCCGACGATTCTTTTGTGATGAATATCACCTGGAATTATATTTAGATTTTCTAAATAATTTACCCCTGGCCTCACCATATCATGCTTGTCCATGCACATCTTCTAAACAGAAGCCTGTTATTAAAGAACTACTGACCAATCCGAACACTGTTATTAAAGAGGCTGATAAAGGTAAAGCCGTAATGGTAACGGATAGTATTACAATAAGGACAATAAAGACAACGACAGTTGAATGATAAAGACACTTACAAAGAACTCGAAATTGACTCAGTCAACCCAATTATTACAGAATTTCGCAAACTTATTCGGACACAGGAGGAGACTCTTATGGACAAGAAAACAAAATTTCCGACTAAATTCAAGTCCAGTCACTTTTATGGTCTCCTTGAAATTCTTAAGTCAGTGGGAATAAATATGCTTTCCAAGAGCAAAAGTCAGAATACACTGTGCTCTGTAAGCACCTGAATCTGAAGTTTAGACCCATTATTGCTGGGTCCTCATCCCATGCATACGCAAATGATTAGCCATTTAACTGATATCGCACCAAGAAACTTTCTCAGGCACGTCCAAAGTTATACAATTGATGATCTACATTTTTTGAATCATCTGCCGACTGAAGTGAACAAAGATACTAAAATTGTGACTTTCGATGTTCACAGCCCATACAATAGTACGCATCCCAGATGATTTGGGATCACTGGCTCGTTCAACATCCAAACCCTCTAACTCCAAACACTCCATGGTTGATTCTCTAAACAGTTTATTTCGGATAGCATGAAACTCATTCTAAACAATAACTCATTTTGTTTCAGTAACACTCACTACTGGCAGACTGCTATGACTGCAAAATCGGCCCAGGATATAAAAACCTAGTTATGGGCTATTTAGAAATAACCCTTTACGAAAAGGTTAAATCAACACATGGAGAACACTTTGATATTTAAATGCACTTCTGACTTATTTGCATCAACACATGACAAAATTGACAGCGATACACCATTTTTATTTTATTCTCGTTATCGAACCTGGACGGATGAGCAGTTTTATCTCCAATTCAGGTCTAATCCCCCAAGACATATACCAGAGAGAATATTCCTTACACATTAGCCAGCCAGATCTGTACTGTTATGTCATGTATTGTTGTCCGAGACCAGCGACTCATTGAATTAAAATCAACTCTACGGGAAAGAGGCTATACGGTATAGCTTTATAGATAAAAGGCTAGAAAAGCAAGCTCTCTTCCGCCGTGTGAATTAAGACAGCCTTACAAGAAATTTGCAAGTAAAAACGGGATTCCTTTTTTCACTACCTACAGTCCTAACAATATAAATGTTCTCCCTGCTAAGGTTATTACCTTATTTATGCTGAATAACGGCCCTAGAATGAAAGATTTTGTCTGCAACTAGTTCATTTATCAACAGTAACTGACAGGGTCCAACCTTAGAGAAAATTTTGACACGGGCTCAGTTGTCAAGACACCCGATTGGGATACACCGGTCTCCAAATTTAAACAAAACAGAGTGTGGTGCAAATATTCATATTTTAACCGGACCTAGTATCAGGCTCACCCATCAATATTACGATTTTAAAGTCAAATTCAATATGCCTTGTCATCCACAATTGTTGTCTACGTTCTTGTCTGTGCGATTTGCGAAAAACAATATATCGGGCAAACATCATCATCATTTATTTGCTCAAAAGCTTTACAAAAGCATGGAGCACAACCATCATAACTGTACATGAATTTACATGGCGGGTAACTATCAAAATAACTCCATACAATGTCTTATAAATTTAACTAACTTTAAAACTGTCCTTTTGTTTCCATGTAGCAGAGCTATGAAATGATTAATGTCTTGATGTCTAGTATAATATGCCGGTATAAGTTCCTTCCGTTTTTCAATTAGAGTTGGGCATTCTATTAAAAAATGAAATTCATCTCCCACTTGACCGGTGTTGCACAATTTACATACTCTCATATCCCTAGCAATATTTGTATATCTTCCTGTCTCAATTGGCAAACAGTGATTTACAGTACGAAATTTACAAAGAGTTATGTAATCTCGTGCAGATAAATAGTTAAAATAACCCTCAAAACAAAAATCAGATTTAAACAATCGGTATAAGTAACATTTTGGGCTTTCAAATAAAGTACTTTCCCAGTCTTGTCTATACTGATGTTGTAGTTTCAACTTTACCGCATTTTGTATCCATTTTGGATCGAAATTATTATATGTATACCATATGTTTGACATGTCACAACTGTCTAAAATATCCTTAACATGAAGTATCCATGGTGACGAGTAATTACCCTCTCTATTTAAATTGTACATAACTCTATACATTTTACTGCTCAACTTGGATTCCTTATTACTCCAAAGTTTACACCAGTAATTAACCATTCTGCATTTCACTGTAATATTAACAACTGACTGACGTTCAAGATTAACAGTACACAGACCACAGATTCATAATTGGAACAATTATTATTTTGTCTGTGAGCTGCCATATTAGAGAATGTGCATCACAAGTAACCCCTCGTTTAAGGTTTTACTTTTTTTCTGTGTTAATGAGCGTAATCCGTATCTGACTGATGCCAAAGAAATATTTTTTTATTGGAAAAATGCGCCCGTCTCAATGGTAGCCACAGGAAATTAAGTGTGTACAGTGTCGGTAAATCAGCTAGTATTATAAATTGTGTAGGTATTATTCCAAGGTACACGTAGAGGTTAATATCTTGTTCTAATGATCTGGCGATGTATAGCTTTGATTATGTATAGATGTTTAAAGATCACTTTAGTATAGAAGTTTATAGACCAGTTTAGCATCTTTTAACTTGTGATACCATGGATTTGTTGGTTAGTGACAACGTATACACTAGACGGTATATAAACCATGCCATTAGTTCTGTACAATATCCATCTGCAGTCGAAATATAGTAGGAAGTCAAGAAAGCTATTTGTTACTTGTGTGTATACACATATATACAGCCGGAATGTATTTTATAGGTATACCGGATTGTTATAGTTGGCTTTAATACTACCAGTCCACATAAACTGATATCTTGCAAGTCATGAACAGTGTTCACTGTCAGTAGACCATACTGGACGTAAGAATATTCGGGTTAACCTTCAAATAGCAGACCTGATTTATCATAGTAATGTTGTCTTATCAATACATAGATGTCACGTGCCTGAAGAATTCCTGGGTTGAGGAGCATATTTGACATGATAATCGGCGTCCCTTCTTCATTGAAGTTTTCTAGCACCTACCGGGGTACACATTTTGTTAGCACGAATGACTCTGTACTGACATAATTAGACAACATTCATTGATTCTGTCGTCTTAGCGATCATCTAGGAAAATTATCAGTGTTTCCCATTTTTATCTCGCCTTACGAAGTAAAGGGGAGATATTGTGAGAGGGGGAAAGAGGATGTCGGTGTCGGTGTCGGTGTCGGTGTCCCCTGCCTGGAAATGAATGGGTTTTTGGTTTAGCAAGTTAAAAAAAAATCTAGAAAAATTAGAAAAAATATAAAAAAAATATAAAAAATATGGGGGGTGGGTATGCCACCTGGGGGTACTACCCCTGGGGTACTCTAATGTTAAAATCCCTATGAATGAGTTTTGCGTTTAGCTGAAGTGCACATGTACATCTGTACTTGGAAAGTTTCTTGCAGTTGTCAGCTGTCATTGGATGATTATGAAACTTGGTATACATGTTTCTTATGATAAGAGGATGTACCTGTGCTATTTTTGAGAAGAAATATTAATTTTTCTCAAAATTATGGCAAATGAAGAGTTTTCTGTTTAGGTAAATTGTACATGTAGGCCTCTACATGTATACATATACATCTACATGGTAACTTTGCTCCAGTTGTCAGCTGTCATTGGATGATTATGAAACTTGGTACACATGTTTCTTATGATTAGAGGATGTACCTGTGCTATTTTTGACAAGAAATATTAATTTTTCTCCAAATTATGGTAAATGAAGAGTTTTCTGTTTAGGTAAATTGTACATATATATGTCCACGGTAAGTTTGCTCCAGTTGTCAGCTGTCATTGGATGATTATGAAACTTGGTACACATGTTTCTTATGATAAGAGGATGTACCTGTGCTATTTTTGAGAAGAAATATTAATTTTTCTCAAAATTATGGCAAATGAAGAGTTTTCTGTTTAGGTAAATTGTACGTACAGGCCTCTACATGTATACATATACATCTACATGGTAACTTTGCTCCAGTTGTCAGCTGTCATTGGATGATTATGAAACTTGGTACACATGTTTCTTATGATTAGAGGATGTACCTGTGCTATTTTTGACAAGAAATATTAATTTTTCTCCAAATTATGGCAAATGAAGAGTTTTCTGTTTAGGTAAATTGTACATGTAGGCCTCTACATGTATACATATACATGTACATGATAAGTTTGCTGCAGTTGTCAGCTCTCATTGGATGATTACGAAACTTGGTACAAATGTTTCTTATGATTGGAGGATTTATTTGTGCTATTTTTGAGATGAAATATTAATTTTTCTCCAAATTATGGCAACTGATTGAGTTTTGCGTTTAGCCGAAGTGCACATGTACATCTGTACACCACAGTTTGCTGCAGTTGTCAGCTGTCATTGAATGATTATGAAACTTGGTACACATGTTTCTTATGATTAAAAGATGTACCTGTGATACCATCCATACCATCACTACCATCCATACCATCACTACCATTCCTACCATCACTACCATCCATACCATCACTACCATCCATACCATTCCTACCATCACTACCATCCATACCATCACTACCATCCATACCATCACTACCATCCGTACCATCACTACCATCCATACCATAACTACCATTCCTACCATCACTACCATCCATACCATCACTACCATCCATACCATCACTACGATCCATACCATCGCTACCATTCTTACCATCACTACCATCACTACCATCCATGCCATCACTACCATCCATACCATCATTACCATTCCTACCATCCATACCATCACTACCATTCCTACCATCACTACCATCCATACCATCACTACCATCCATACCATCACTACCATCCATATCATCACTATACCATCACTACCATCCATACCATCACTACTATCCATACCATCCATACCATCCATACCATCACTACCATTCATACCATTCCTACCATCCATACCATCACTACCATCCATACCATCACTACTATCCATACCATCCATACCATCACTACCATCCATACCATCACTACCATTCATACCATTCCTACCATCCATACCATCACTACCATCACTACCATCCATACCATCACTACCATCCATACCATCACTACCATCCATACCATCACTACCATTCCTACCATCCATACCAGCACTACCATCCATACCATCACTACTATCCATACCATCCATACTATCACTACCATCCATACCATCATTACCATTCCTACCATTCCTACCATCCATACCATCACTACCATCCATACCATTCCTGCCATCACTACCATCCATACCATCACTACCATCCATACCATTCCTACCATCACTACCATCCATACCATCACTACCATCACTACCATCCATACCATCACTACCATCCATACCATACCTACCATTCCTACCATCACTACCATCCATACCATCACTACCATCCATGCCATCACTACCATCCATGCCATCACTACCATCCATACCATCGCTACCATTCCTACCATCACTACCATCCACACCATCACTACCATCCATACCATCACTACCATCCATACCATCTCTACCATCCATACCATCACTACCATCTATGCCATCCTACCATCCATACCATCACTACCATCCATACCATAACTACCATTCCTACCATCACTACCATCCATACCATCACTACCATCCATACCATCACTACCATCCATACCTTCACTACCATCCATACCATCACATCCATACCATCCATACCATCACTACCGTTCCTACCATCACTACCATCCATACCATCACTACCATCCATACCATTCCTACCTTCACTACCATCCATACCATCACTACCATCCATACCATCACTACCATTCCTATCATCCATACCATTCCTACCATCACTACCATCCATACCATCACTACCATCCATACCATCACTACCATCACTACCACCCATGCCATCACTACCATCCATACCATAACTACCATTCCTACCATCCATACCATCACTACCATCCATACCATCACTACCATCCATACCATCACTACCATCTATGCCATCCTACCATCCATACCATCACTACCATCCATACCATCACTACCATCCATACCATCACTACCATCCATACCATAACTACCATTCCTACCATCACTACCACCCATACCATCACTACCATCCATACCATCACTACCATCCATACCTTCACTACCATCCATACCATCACATCCATACCATCCATACCATCACTACCATTCCTACCATCACTACCATCCATACCATCACTACCGTCCATACCATTCCTACCTTCACTACCATCCATACCATCACTACCATCCATACCATCACTACCATTCCTATCATCCATACCATTCCTACCATCACTACCATCCATACCATCACTACCATCCATACCATCACTACCATCACTACCATCCATGCATCACTACCATCCATACCATCACTACCATCCATACCATCACTACCATTCCTACCATCACTACCATCCATGCCATCACTACCATCCATACCATCACTACCATCTATACCATCACTACCATCCATACCATCACTACCATCCATACCATCACTACCATCCATACCATCACTACCATCACTACCATCCATGCCATCACTACCATCCATACCATCACTACCATCTATACCATCACTACCATCCATGCCATCACTACCATCCATCCATCACTACCATCTATACCATCACTACCATCACTACCATCCATACCATCACTACCATCCATACCATCACTACCATCACTACCATCCATGCCATCACTGCCATCCATACCATCACTACCATCCATACCATCACTACCATCCATACCATCACTACCATTCCTACCATCCATACCATCACTACCATCCATACCATCACTACCATCGCTACCATCCATACCATCACTACCATCCATACCATCACTACCATTCCTACCATCCATACCATCACTACCATCCATACCATCACTACCATCCATACCATCACTACCATCCATACCATCACTACCATCTATACCATCACTACCATCCATACCATCACTACCATCCATCCATACCATCCATACCATCATCCATACCATCACTACCATCCATACCATCGCTACCATTTCTACCATCACTACTATCCATACCATCACTACCATCCATACCATTCCTACCATCACTACCACTACCATCCATACCATCACTCACTACCATCCATACCATCACTACCATCAATACCATCCATACCATCACATACCATCCATACCATCACTACCATCCATACCATGATGGTGATGGTAGTAATCCCACTTGGGACTGGACTATCCAGCAGTAATCCCACAGAGGACTATCCATCAGTAATAACATGGGACTGGTCCACCCAGCAGTAATCTCACACTGGAATGCCCTATGTACCAGTAATCCGACTGCACTGACCTATCCATCCTACATGGGATTAACTTTTGCCAGTAATCCCAAATGGGACTGATGTTATTGTCTGTACCAGATAATCTATTCCAGACATTATTGTCTGTACCGCATCACTTATTCCAGACCTTATTGTTTGCTCTACATGTATGCTTTCAATACTGCTGCACCTTTGGCGGATGACCCCGCAAGGCGAGATGTTGGGGTTCTCAGAACGCTTGTTGTTCTGGTGACAGTTGGTAGGAATTCTGTAATTCTCCTAATACACACCAGCGCTAAATTGAATAGAAGTCCAAGGTAATGGAACTGCATATATATGGCTGCATTTAGGTTGTAGGCGTATTCTTCACAAGTCCAAATCCAGGACACAGAGTGAGAGGTTAAGCCCACAGCTTAAGATTTGATGTGAAGAACATCATGATGACATCATTAAAAACTGTTTACCGCTTCTCTCTTTTGAATAATTTTCTTTCCTATATATTTGAAATTAGTGCTAACTGTCATATGAAATAGATCTTGGCATTACGTTTCGAAAATTGTGTCTAATTCGGTTTAGCCCGTGGCTAGGGGCCTACGAGCACATGCACTTCAAGATCCTCATGGTGCTCATATGAACAATCACGATCGAAGAGTGACTGAGAAACATCATCTCTAGATAACGACTTACAACGAACATCATATGAATTAAGAATACTAGTCATTCATACGTATTTGATATTTTTGGAACATCATGATGTCTTGCCGGCATCATCGAAAACTGTTGACCGCTTCTCTCTTGCAGGAAATAGCATATGTTTTTGTATACCATGATTTTTGTCCGGATCGCACCGCGTAGCGGTGTCGACCAGACTATGCTGCAACTCACGAAATATCTGAAAATGTGTACGTGCACTATAATGCAATGATCCCGTGTTAACCTGTAACAACCCGCCAGTGATTTTCACTGTGTTTGAGTCATATATCAGGGTATTAACCAGAAAATGAAGAAAAAACAGTCGTAATCGTTTCATGTTAACTAGAAATAAACGAAATCTGAATTTGAGTGTATTTCATATTTATTTCTTCGCCCAGGGATTGCTTGAATCCGTGGACTATTTCGTTCTTTGCATTGTCTGGTTCCGGGTAATCGGCTCAAACACGGTTCTCAGTGCCCACAATGAGCTAACGCTACAACAACAACAATTGGGCTGTACTAACTCAAGCCAGCGATGTGCTGTCACCACAGACTGTTTTAAATGTAAATTGATGACCTGGTAATATGGTAAACTGCTCACCTCGTAGTGTTTGCTGTCTTTGAGGTTTTGCGTCTGTCTGAGTTTGCGGTAAGTCAGATTTCTTATATATGCCTGGTGTTTATAGTTCGTAATTTGTTCGTTGACAACGATAGCGTTGGAGAGACAATTTGTGCGAAAACCCCTGTTGTTGTTGCTGCACGATCATTGCGTATTCACCGAGCAGACGTTGCAAATCTTGTTCCGCTCTCACTGGACAGGTTCTGGTTCCGGGATTATGAAGACCCCAGTTTTCAACACTCGTAGTCGCATCCTTTCCCGTGAAGTCGGCGTTCGTTGCTATTTTAATGTGTGCGCTTACTCCATGGAATATATTTCCAGAGGAGATATGTGTCCAAGCAACAACAATAGTATTTACATTTCTCTCGTATACGTATTGTGAACTTGACCGGATCCTGTCCAGTGCAAATTTATGTATTCTGGGGGACTCTGCTCACCTAATATAATTTAGTTTCAAAAAGTTTGAACATCAACAACAACAACACTTTTCGAAAGCGGAATTTGTTAGGTACCGCTTTCGAAAAGTTTTGTTGTTGGTGGTGTTCAAACTTTGTCAAAATAATTATATACACAATGATCGTGCAGCAACAACAACAGGAATTTTTCGCACAAATTGTCTCTCCAACGCTATCGTTGTCAACAAACAAATTTACTATAAACACCATGCAGGCATAGATAAGTAATCTTTGGGACTTACGCAAACTTATGCAGCTCTTGCCAATATCAGTGCTACACAGAACTATTAATTAAACCAGTTAATAAAACTATCCAAGTTTCCTCGCGTATTTGTCATATCGTTTTATCACAATAGAATTGCATGAATTATGAAAATCTGCTTGCAAAAACTGGTAGAAGACATTGACGCAGACGATCCACTTTTGAGCATATTACTGCAAATAGTGTCTTACCATGAAGACCTGGCCCGCCTTCACAAATTCACTTCCTTGAAGACTAAACTCTGTGTTCCAGTTGTCATTCCCCAAACAGACTCGTCCACAACTTGGAGAAAATCTCCACATTTATCCATACATCTGCTATAGGCTGAAACATGAGTAGTATACAAGGAGTCTTTAAAGCCACTAGCCTCTCACTGCGCATGCGCAGAACTTGGGTTGACGTCAGAAGTGTGGATGTGCGCATGCGTGAGTGATGTGTGGTGGGAGGTGGGTACAAGATGGCGGCCTGTGTGGATGTGTGGTGGGAGGTGGGTACAAGATGGCGGCTTGGTTTTAGGGTGGTGGGAGGTGGGTATCCGCCATTTTGTACCCACCTCCCACCACCATTTGGCTGGTGGTGGGAGGTGGGTATCGCCATTTTGTACCCACCTCCCACCACCACCCTTCATCAATTGACGTGATAAGTGTGGATGTGCGCATGCGTGATGGCTGTGTGGTGGGAGGTGGGTACAACATGGCGGCCTGTGATGGATGTGTGGTGGGAGGTGGGTACAACATGGCGGCCTGGTTTTTAGGGTGGTGGGAGGTGGGTATCCACCATTTTGTACCCACCTCCCACCACCCTCTGTCGATGTGCGCATGCGTGAGGGCTGTGTGGTGGGAGGTGGGTACAAGATGGCGGATTGGTGAAAAACGTATAAAAGGAGTCGATTTTAGGCAAAGGGGTGTATTCAATCTGACTTACCTGACCTGACCTGCCTCCCTGCCTGACTGCCTGCCTGCCTGCCTGCTTACCTATACGCTTGTATGAGACGAAAAGCATGAGACGTGGAGAAGATTTTCTCTTGGACCCAGCAGCACCTCCGGTTGAAGTCTTGCCTGAAGACGAGCGTGTCAGGGTCATTTATCAACGTGACTGGGCTACCATACGCCGTTGTTATCACCGTCACCGTCGTCTTTTGGACTTGTACAATTTTCGGTTGGAGGACATCGCGCATCTTCCTACTTACGCCGAGAACATTTTCAAAGATCAGGGTACTGCCTTCAAATTGAATGTGACATTTGGGTATATCTTACGGCACAAAAATACGGACCAACTGCGGTATTTCTATCCCAGTAATAATTCGTATGTGTTTGACCAGCCATTCACGATCACGGATGCTATTTCTCTGGAGCCACTCATCGACCAATTGACTACGTTGGATCCATTGGAATGGGCTCGGTTGCAACGCCCCAATACCCAATGGCTTGTGGAAATGGTGACTAACGTCACATTTTTCGTCACGAAAATGAGAGATCACCCGATCGGTGCTCCTGTACTACTCCCTCCGTGGTTGCTTCGTCGAAAAGGCCTGTATGCATTAACGCGTGGGGCACATGGACCCTACAAAAACCGGAAATGTCTGTTTCGGTGTTTGGCCGTGCATCTGGACGAGTGTGACCCCCAGGCTTGTGACACAGTGGCCGATGACTATTGGGAGCAGTATTTAGAGCAGCAAGACGTGGATAAGCGGCACTTCCGTGGAGTCCCCTTTAAGAATTTGGATGACGTGGAAACACTGTTCGATATTAATATCTTTGTTTATCGATTACGATGCGAGGAGGAGGATACATTTGTGGCTGAATTGGTTCGGCGATCAACAGAACGGTATGCTGCTACGATGAAAGTCAATGTGTTCGACGACAATGGTCATTTTTCGCTGATCTCCAATATGAGCCAGTACGCTCAGTCTTTCAGTTGTGCCCAATGCCATCGTGTGTTTAAAAAGTCTCACAACTTACATCGCCACGAGAAAATCTGTGACAACAGTGTCAAGCGAGTATATCCGGGTGGAGTGTATCATAATGCACCTACTATTTTCCAGGAACTGGCCGATGAGGGTGTGATGATACCGGAGGTGGACCGTTATTTTCCCTACCGGGCGTGTTACGATTTTGAGGCCCTGTTGGAGCCCATGGACATGTTTTCAGCGAAAACGCAGTGGACGCAGCGCCATATCCCTCTGAGTGTCAGTATTTCCAGCAACGTACCTGGCTATGACGCTGCACCGGTGTGTTTCGTGTCCACGGGAGAATCCCATGAGTTGATCACCCGTATGATGGAGTATTTAGAGGAAGTCAGTGCGGCCAGTACGGAATTGTTGGTGGCCAAGTTCGAGGACGTACTGGCCCAGCTGGACGACCGCATTCCTGAACCCGGTGTAGCGTTCAGCGACAATGAAGAGTCCGAGTCCGAGTCGGAGCCGGAATCCCAGTCGCAGCCTCTGCAGTCGCAGGATGTCCCTTTACCGAAACCGTATGCGGCGAAATTGAAGTTACGGTTCCTACAATACCTAGGTCAGTTACCGGTGCTCGGCTTCAATTCGGGGCGATACGACTTGAACATGGTGAAGGAATTTCTCTACCCTTACTTGGCCCAGTCCGATTCCCTCAAGTCCGTCATCAAGAAGATCAATAATCATATGGCCCTCACTACCACATCACTGCATTTCCTCGATGTACGGAACTATTTAGCTCCTAATTGTAGCTATGATCAGTGGGTCAAGGCCTATAACTGTGCACACACCAAAGGTTACTTCCCTTACACCTATATGACGAGCCTGGACCGCTTAGAAGACACCCAGTTGCCACCCCGGGAAGCGTTTTACAATGACCTGAAAGGGGAAGCTCTGCCGGAGGACACCTACATCGAACTCCAACAAGTGTGGAACTGCCACAGCATGAAGACGTTGCGTGATTTCCTGGTGTGGTATAACAACCTAGATGTGGTTCCCTTTCTCGAAGCGGCCGCGAAAATGGCCCAACTCTTTCGTCGCCAAATGCATGTGGACATATTCAAAGAGTGCTTGAGTTTACCCGGTCTCGCGCTTCGCCATCTTTTTCAAGATTGCTCTACGTACTTTTCACTCATACAACGAAAAGATGCAGACATGCATGATTGTTTGAAGCAGAACATCGTGGGTGGCCCTAGCCTTATTTTTCACCGATACCATGAGAAGGATGTGACTACTCTTCCCAGTGGGAAACCCTGTGCCAAAATCATTGGATTTGACGCCAATGCCTTGTACTTGTGGTCGCTCGCCCAACCCATGCCCAGCGGCCATTATACGCGTTGGTGGGCAGAAGGTCGGCATTTTACACCGCAACGGACACCGTACAAACATCTCGCCGACCAGTGGTTGGACTGGGAAGCCTATCGACGGGGAATTTATATACGCCATCAAACCAACGCCACAGAGAAGCGGATAGGAGATCGCCGACTCCCCGTCGATGGGTTTGCCCTTGTACAAGGAACACCGACCGTTTTCCAGTTTTATGGCTGTTACTGGCACGGCCACGAATGTCATTTCAGCGCTGGACGCTTCAATGAGCGACGTGGAAAAACACCGCAAGAATTACGGGAAGAAGTAGTGGCGAACGGAGATTATGTCAAAGAGCGAGGATGCCATCTGATTGAGATGTGGGAGTGTGAATTTCACACGATGTGCCAGGCCCTGCCCCATTTACAACGGTTCCTAAAAGAACGTGAGTACCCCTTGAGTCGTCGGCGACTGCTGAGTCTGCCACAGATGTTGGACGCCATTCGTTCGGGGCAGCTCTACGGCTTTGTTGAATGCGATTTGCATGTTCCCGACACTCTCAAGCCCCTCTTCGCCCAGTGTCCGCCTATCTTCAAGAACACGCTGGTGGGTCGGGCTGACATTGGAGAGACCATGGGCGCCTATGCGGAGCAACACGAGTGTTTGCCTAAACCTCGCCGCATGTTGATTGGAAGTATGTGGGCCGAGAAAATCTTGCTGGGCACCCCTTACTGCAGTGGTACATGAACCACGGTTTGGAAATTACTCAAATATATCAAGTGATACAGTACGTACCTGAGGCTTGTTTTGCGGAGAATGCCGACCTCGTGACGTCGGCCCGTCGTCAAGGTGATGAATACCCGAGTCAGGCCATCATCGCTGAATCTTGGAAGCTCACTGGCAATGGTTATTACGGAAAAACGGTAACGAACCAGGATAAGCACGTCAACGTGAACATTTGTACTACTACCCAAGCCCGCAAAAAAGTGAATTCTCCTCTGTTTCGGTCCGTGGAGGTGATCGATGACGACACCTATGAAGTCACTTCA
Organism: Hanleya hanleyi; assembly: GCA_036873755.1. NCBI lineage: Eukaryota > Metazoa > Mollusca > Polyplacophora > Lepidopleurida > Hanleyidae > Hanleya > Hanleya hanleyi. Next base: position 18,013 of record JAVTVY010005645.1, on the reverse strand, counting down.
GCTAAGAAGACTATCCGGTACAACTTACCCCTGCAGATTGGATGTATGGTCTATCAGGTGGCCAAGCTGAGGATGCTGGAATTCATATACGATTTTATGGGTGTGTATTTTAATCCATCAGACTGGCAACTCATGGAAATGGACACCGACTCGGCCTACATGGCCGTTTCCAACCCGGACTGGGAGTCACTCGTCAAACCCGAGTTACGTGCACAATATGAGGCGGAACGGGACCAGTGGCTACCCCGACGCGATCACTACACCTACGACAAGCGGACACCCGGGCTCTTCAAGCTGGAGTGGAGCGGGGATGCTATGATTGCTCTCTCCTCTAAGACCTACTACTGTTACGGAGGAGATGGAGGAGAGGAAAATAAGTTTAGCTGTAAAGGGGTGAGCCGGCGCGATCCCAACATAGACAAAGCTCTCTACCTGGGCGTGCTGCAAAGCCAGGCCAGTGCCAGTGGCACTAACAGAGGATTCCGGGTCGTGGACCATCAGATGCGCACCTATATCCAGCAACGAGACGCCTTTACTTTATTTTATCCCAAAAGAAAAGTGTTGGCCGACGGTGTGAGCACCACTTACTTGGACTTGTAAAAAACAATGTCGAACTATAACTGTTGATACACAAATGTAAAAGTCAGGATGGCCGAGTGGTCTAAGGCGCCGGTATTAAGTGCTGGTCGGCGAATGCTGTCGTAGGTTCGAATCCTACTCCTGGCAGAACTTTTTTTGTACCTTAACGCTACTATTTGTACCCTGTATTCTATTTGTATATATAGTCTAATCCTTTCTTGTTGACTTAAATAAAAAGAGAAAGTCAAAACATTTTTTTGTGTTTTTTCATCTTTTATTCAACAGAACGTCAGAACAACAACGTCATAACAATAATAATAAACAAGTGGTCTGCGCGCGCGCGCAGTACATTTTTTTTAAGTTAACCAGAGAAATGGAGCATGCACATTAAAACGAGAGGCCGTCCAGTCATAGACGAGGACATCACGGTCTTCGGCTTGACAATAATCATCAAACATATGTACAATGGTGGGCATAGAATGTCCTCTACTCCGGTGAGTGAGATAAAACACACAGTACTGTCCGCACACACTACTCAAGGGGCCTTGTAATCTTTGCGTATTCCAACGCCACATTGTAGTAGAGACGTCCATGAATTTCACCAAATCGTCATGTAGGGGTGCAAGTCCGTAGGAATCAAAGTATTCGCCTTGGCCTTGGGTGTCCACGTACACAGCTATCCAATGTTCACCGGGTCGACTCCTCGTGTCTGTATTCAGGATGTAGGCTGCTGGGGTGGTGGAGTGGGTGGGAAACACATTGCGTGGAAACACACCTCGAAAGGGGATCTTGGGATCTCGCTGGAGTATGTTCATCAGCTGCTCTGTATCCATGATGACTCTTAGCTGGCGTAGTCACACAGCACGTTTCTTTGCTCATTCACGCTGATGACGTTATCAAACTCGGCGTAGCAAATCACGTTAATGGTGTTGTCTAGAGGTTTGGCGAAACGCAGTTCCAACTGTAGGTTTCCTTTCTTCAGCAAAGCCAGTTGATGATCGTGTTCCAAGGTAGGGGTGAGGTCAAAGGCGAACAATGTGTACCCATGGCTAAAGTCTTGTCGACTGATGGTATTGCCTTCGTCCTGGTTGTTTTGTCCTGTGGCTGTAAATAGGTTCAGGTAGGTCCGCACATAGTTTCCGCTAGTAAAGTCCGGTTGTAATGGACGGGCTGGAATTTGATGGCCGGCCACGTGCAGTGCCACAAAGTTGATGCTGAAATGTTCAAATTTGAACGGATTCTCAGCCCAATTTCCATTGAATGCGGTGTTGGTCACACACGCCAGGGTAAGACGTTTAGGCAGATCCCCTAGAAATAAATTTTCTCTGTTGGCCATCATCGTACCTGCTGGCACAGAGAACACCTTGGTGTGTACGCGTCGGATGGGGTACAGGGCTGGTTTTTTCGATAAGGCTTCCGTGTGACTCAGCAACACGCCCTGTTGCAAATCTACCGTACGGACAAACAGGGCTGCATCTTCAATGACGATGTTGTAATGGATATCTCCATTCCCAACGGCCATTAAGGCGAACGCGGGTAAGGAACGGATCAACTTGATCTTGATGGATACACCGTTCATCATGTAGCGGTCTTGCAGGAACAGATCGGCGTGCAGTCGTCCCATCATATCGACGGACTTGCTTTCGGCTGTCATTCTTTTGCGTGTGACGAACCCACTATTGCCACCGGTTAGGTTGTCCAGGTATCCGGGCATATCCCTGAAGTACATCGCAGCTTGTAAGTGTGATGTTTTGGCATCAGTGCCGTACGACAACAGCGTCTCCAAGTAGGCTCGGTACGGGTACGTATTGGTGGACGTACTGATGAGTCTATCGTTCAGACTTATATCCACCTGTTGGAACAAGGAGTGCAGCCAAAGATTCACCGGGCCTACTTTCGCATCGGCCGCTATGTCTGTCCCGTCCATGCTCGTTATTTTGGCTTTTACGTACAAGTAGGTGTGGGCTAAATCCAGGTAGGCCGTATCTTTGTTTTCAATGGTAAATTCTACGGGACCCATCCCCGTCAGGCTAGCCAGGGGTCGATGTTCTACCCAACGTCCTTCGGCTACACTGGTTTGGGTGGGTGGAATAGTCCACAAATCCAATTCACTGTTGGTAGACGGACACGACTCGGAGTGAATGAATGCCATTATGCGAAGATGTCTCTCCTACTATTACTTCTCTTCTTTTTCTTCTTCTGGGGCTTAGTCCTCCTTCTCTGGGGTGTGCGTCGTCAGTGTGTTGGACGTTGAATGAATCTTGGCTGTGTCGGCCTTTGTCTTTTAAGGGCTTTGGCGATCAAGACGCCGCCGGCTTCTTTAGCCCGTCGTTTGAAGGCTTGTCGGTGTGCTGTGCCTTCCATCACATCACCGGCCACGCGCAATCCACTGCGTACCGCTTGTTTTCCCACCGCTTTCACACCCCGTGTCACCATGGGTAAAAACGTTTTCACAATGCTGCCCAGTATGTTTCCCAATCCGTGACCTCGTTGCATGCGTGCCCCGCTAAACATGGGCAAGCTTCCGCCCGTTTGTTTCTTGTAGTAGTCGGCATAGCTGGGCGTATGGCGCTGGTAAGGCACGTACATTATACGAAGTGAGGAGAGCGGGTTTGTCGGAAAGCAAGTGTCAGCACCACTTTTCCTCGTTCGAATGGGATCGGGCGTCCCGTGTCATCTCTTATATCCACCATGATCGTGTTGATATCGGTATGTCGTACGGGCAGGTACATTATAGGGTTGAAACTGTGGGTGACTTGATCGCCATACGTCTTGCTAATGGGCACCACCCGTAACAGAGGTGTGTTCACATCACCCACAATATGGCTGTCCACGGCGTCCGAGTAGACGTACAGTCCGTACATACCTACTTTCATATCCATCAAATGCGTACCGTTGTCAATGGTGGGACCCTTGTAGAGGCTCTTAGGCAGCCGTAACATATGCTGTAGTGTAGGACTGAGTTTCACAGCCACGTTAGGGCTCAGCATGATAGTGCTTTTGTCGTTGTGTTCGTTGACATCGAAGAACACGTTTGCCTTGAAGCGAAAGGCTATCAGGCGTGTTGCATCATCCGAGGCCTCCTTTAGAGCCTTGTACTCCAACAAGCTCATCACACCCTGTATGAACTTCTTGGGCGTATCGTATTGGCCTTCGGGGAGAGTCAGTCTGTAGATTTTATCTTCGTAGACCACTTCGTACCATACTTCTCGGTCTTGTACGTTGTACCATGAGTAAGGGTATTGAATATCCACCAGTCCACATTCCCATCGTCCCGGTAAATGTAACGGTTGGGGTAATTGAGTGACATACTTGGTCAAGGTGTTGTCAGGAAACACATCGAGTGAACTATTACTGGGCAACGTCAGGTAAAACATGATGACGACGACTGAGTTGTTCTGGCTTCTGCACCGGGTTTTTATAGAAGTTATTAGTAGGTTTCCCAGACCTTGGGCGCTTTACCTGGGCGTTGTGATCGTCGCGGTGACTTAGATCGTGAGGTACGGCCCCGTCGTCCTCGTTGTTGTGGTGTTTTGGGCGGTGACATGGGGGCCCAAGAGGCAGAGGGGTGTGGTGGTGGTTGGTGTCGGTTCGATTGCTGCATAAAGGCCCAACGGTTAGGATTTCCTACCAATTCTTGAGGGATGTGACTGTCTTTTAATCCCTGAGCAAAGACTTCCCAGCCCGGGGGATTAGAGTGTTTGCGAGAACGGACCATATCGTTGATCAAATCGGTCATATGAGACCCCGGCACCACTTTGTTTCGAATCAGCAGTTTTCCTTCAGCGTTCCAACTCATATCGGCATTCTGTTTCACCCGGTCCAACAATAAACGGGCCTTGGTCTTGAAGGCTTTAGGCACACTGGTCAACACTTCCTCTTCCAGCTCAGGTGAGGGTAGTAGTGATGGAGATGTCAGTGTGGTGGGCGTGGTGGTGGTAGGTAGTGGTGGTGGTGTACTCCCGCCTCTATATTGATCCATAAACGTCTGGTACTGGTTCAGCGTATGATGGTAGAGTTGAATTTTCTCGTGATCGGGGAGTCGACGTTGCAGTATACTATTCATCTCTTCATCCAGGGACTGGAGTTGTTGCACTGTGGCCGGTACGGGATAGGGGGATTGCAAACTCTGTAACAGTCGAGGTTCGACCAGCATCATTTTTTTCGTATGTTCCATGTTTTAGCGTCCCAAGATGGAGCCTAATAACGGGCCCAGTACAATAGCGGCTAAGGGAGCGAGGAGTGCGCCGAGAAATCCACCTCGCTGTAACACCTGTTTCTTTTTCTTGACACTGCCCGTCTTCTTGACCAACGTTCGGAGACCCGCCTTGTGCCGTTGCAATTTCCCTTTCTGCAGAGGACTGAGTGGAACATTGCCTTTTAACACATTATGGGCTACTTCACACAAACACCGTACCAAGTCGGGATCCGCGCCGCGCACCAGGGCCCGGCCCACCTCCGGTGGCGCGCTGCGTAATACGCGCAAGGCCGCCGCGTGCTTGCGTACGCGTGCAGACATGATGAGGAATGAGGGCTAGAGTGCGTTGTCTTCTTCTTTTATCTTTTATCTTTTTTCTTTACTCATTTGGGTGTGTACACCGTCTGTATCTCGCCGGGAAAAATCAGGGTACGCAATCGAAGGGTGGAGGGCGTGTCTTGTTTCAAGTCGATGAGTAGATACCCGTGAGCAGGTTGGGTAGCATCTTCAAAGGCTTCTCGTACAAAGGCCGTGTTTTTAGGGTACATCTGTTGGGCCAGGTGGGTAATTTGTGAAGCGTCTCTGGGGTTTTTGAATAACACCACATACTGAGCATTCAAACTAATGTTCCTGTGCTCTTTGTTCTTACTGAAGAGATTCTGTACGATGTAGATGATGCTCAACCGACGATGATGGCTGCCTTTGGTAAAGAGACGGGTGATTCGACTGTCCGTTTCCGTCATGAGATCGTCTACCACTACCAAGGTGTCTTGGGGTGTATCCTCAGGAGGTAAGCCTTCCACTAAGGTGAGTCCCGGGACACGGGCCAGTGCCTCGTACGCGGGTTGCCAAGCGCCATAACACCACAGGATGCGAGCTAGAGGGGGAGAAATGAGGGCTGACCCGTGTTGGATGAGACGTTGAACGAAGTGTGTTTTTCCCGACCCTGTCGGTCCAGCGATGAGACACGTGAAAGGATGCTGCCATCGCGGATCCATAGTTTTTTTTCTTTATTTGGTGATTTGCGCTCGACGGTTAGATAGCCCACCCCAGTTGTCGTGGATACCGCCGGGGATCGTACTCGAATGGGTACCGTTGTCGTGGTAAACGTTGTGATTCACGGGGATCCACTGCAAATATTTTTAGCGGAGTCGTAGTGGGTGTACTAGATGGTGATGGAGTGGAAGGATCGTCGCTTCTTAGGGATGACGTAGGATGACGTGCAGTTGGAGTAGTAGTACGGGACGTAGTGGTCGTCGTGGATGGCTGGATGTAGCGGGTAAAGGGTAACGTGGTGGTGGTGATGGCTGGAGTAGACGGTATGGTCGGTGTGGTAGACGTCTGGGTTGATACGTGGCGGACCCTTGACGTCTTGGCTGGCGTAGGCAGCATCGTGGTCGTGGTCGTCGTGGTGGAAGTGGTGGATGACGGAGAACGCAGGGTGTTCAAACAGGATATCACGGTGGTCAAATCGTAGAACACGCCTGTAAATAACGTACCCAGAACCACTACTAGACACACTACAGCACCCACTTGTGCTTTTCGAGTTTGTAAGAGTAAGGGTAGACGTGTACTATCCATGGTACAATCCTACACTGAAGGCAGGTGGTGATAGGCGTTAGAATTTATAGACGTTTCATGTCACGGCCGGACACCCAGGAATTAAACGAACGAGGCCATCCTTGCCATTTGACGAGATGATAGGGAATACCACGTCGATGTTCCGTTTTCAAAAATTTTTCCACCGTGTAGTAGTCTTTCTGTGTTTTCACTATAGGTTGTAATTCTGCCTCGTAAAACGTGCCTTGCAGTCTCTCTCCTTGTAGATCTTCCAGTTGATAGACGTGTGGCTGTCGAGGTTTATGGCGAACGATGACAAAGTGCTCGTCACTCCAGTTGGGCAAGTAAATTTTCTCAAATTGGCCTTTCACTTTACTGATCCGTACCATATCCCCACGTTTGTACCGGGGTGCCGTGAGTGGTGGACTGGATGAGTACAGCGTAGCACGCACTTGATGTTCGTTGCGTTCTGTCACATCACGGGGAGCTCGCTGGATACTGCGATGATAGGCGCGATTGTAGCCTTGTACCAGTTGAGGTAATACATCGATGTACCGTCGAGTGTTTTGGGCAGTAAAATACTTGTACATGCGTCCTTTGAAGGTACGATTGAAGCGTTCCACTACCGAAGCTTTCGTCTCGTTGTACGTATGAAAGAAAAATACCTTCTGTTTCTTAAGAAAGGCTTGAAAGGGTCGGTTGAGAAATTCTGTGCCTTCATCCGTTTGCAAATAAAGAGGTTTGCGCCCCGTCTTCAAAATCTGCTGAAACGCTCCTATTAGATTCTCTCCTGTTTTGGTGCGAATGGGTAGTACCCAGGCATACTTGGATAAAATATCGATACAGGTCAATATGTACCGATGTCCATCATTGTGAGGTGCAAATCGACTCATGTCCACTAAATCCGCCTGCCATTGCGCGTCTATACCGCCGACGATCACCCGGTTACGGCGACAATGGCGTCGGGCTGCTCGGTGTAAACTATAGGTGTCTTGGGTTTTTAACCAGTCTCGAACTTCAGTTCGACTAATGCCTTGAGAATGGGCCGCTCGAGATAGCGCTCCCACAGCGCTATACGCGGCTGGACTCGTAGGATTGTAATACAAATCGGTTAACACCTTGTTAATCACTGTAGACGCCTTTTTCTCCTTTTTTCGGGACCGCCGCATCACGGTGTTCTTATTACCCTTCATCGTTCTGGGTCGTCCCCGTCATGTGTGTTGTTCTCTTCATCGGGTGACACTGTCACTCTAGCCTCTGTGCATTCTATAGATATAGGACTTTCCCCGGCTGTAGTATCGGATTGTAGTTTTTCATGAGGTTCAGCTAGCGCGTCTTCTATAGCACGAGCCCATGCTAACTGGTCGGGTGATCGGTCGTCCGGTGTAAACAACTGGTCCACAATAGGCACTATTTTCTCCAAGGCTGACCACAGAGTGGGAGTTAGGAGGATACTTCGCGCATGGTCTTGGTAGCGGCCCACCCATGGGAAGAGGGCAGTACGGTATATTCCAGAATATAACATTCCAGAAGTTGAAGTCAAATTACAAAATGGGGCAACTGAGGTTAAAAACTGGTGCCAAGATAATCAAATGGCCGTAAATACTACAAAAACGAAAAGCATGTTAGTGACTACACACCAAAAGCGTGTCTATCTGCCCCAATCTGAATTGTTCATTACTATTGGTGGTGATGTTATCGACTCTGTTACTGATGAAAAATTGCTTGGTATAACTATCAATCAAAACCTTTCATGGGAAAACCAGGTTGATATGTTTTGCAAGAAGATTGCTTCTAAATTATTCTTGTTGAGAAAACTTAAAATGTTTTTGCCTATGTCTGCAAGAGTAACGTTTTTTAATTGTTTTATTCAACCACTGCTAAACTATTGTGTTAATATTTGGGGGAAGTGCACTGATTCTGAGTCTCAGCGCGTGCCCAGCAAATTGCTCCACCATCTTCCACCAGGGTGACTTTATCTGCATAAACGTATAATCCCACCTGGTAAGGTGTAAGAGGCAGGATGGCTCGTAGTGACATGCTTGCTCTAAATGTCGAACGGTGAATGATACACACTCTGTCTCATCCCTCGTATTTATAGGGTCAGGTACTAATCTGTGAGAGGCGGCTCGTGTGGAGAGAGTACTTTATCCACCACGGGAACTACTTGTTGCAAAGCCGTCCATAGATCGGGGTCCAGAGTAAATCCTCCTCGCTTGAGACAGATAAGTCGGGCAAAATAAGGTCCGCGGAAAATGTACACATCGCCACACAGGTGAATGCTATCGCCGTCGAGATCACCGAATAACACACATTTCAAGGTATTCCAGCCTTCGGGGGATAAAGACACACGCGCCGGTTCAGACGTGCACCAACACCGGCTATCATCATCAATGAGCTCGACGCGTTGGGGATATAATAATAAGGTACAATCCGGGGTAAGCGTACGGGTAACGACCGAATTAGCTTCAGGATACAGTACGTCATGAACCTCGGTAATAATAGCTTTCAGTGCCTGCCATAATGCCGGCCAAAGTACAATAGCGGCACCCCCACACTCTTCTAACCGCGGAAAAAAAGAATCATCTCTTCCACTCCGTAGGTAGACACCGACGCCGACATGCAGAAAATCCACTTCGGGCTCTTTGCCCTGTAACATGCGTGTTAATAGAGTCCAGCCGGCTAAGCTTAAAGATAATTTCACTTCTTCAGGATGTTCTTTGATGAGCTGCAATTCATGATCATACACGATAAGAATCACCTCAGACGTCAGTTGAAAGAAAGCGAGCTCCTTGCCCGGCGCTGCCATAATGATGAATGACAAAAATACCGGGCCAGGCAAAAATTTATATATACCGATTCTTGCTAATTTGAATAAAAATTGTAAATAAAAAAATACGCGTACCTTGTTGTAGAAAATAATTAAAATTGACAATGCAATTTTTGTAGGCGCGCGCTCCAAGATAAAATATACTTCAGAACATTTGCGACGACGCTACATCTGTATGTGTCATTTATGCGTGTAAAAACAATTAAGAGCTCACAGGTAGGAGAGAAGACAACATTGAAAATGGTGTCCAAAACGCTTTTACCGATGTATTGGTTATTAACAGATTAACCGGCCGGCCTCTTTCAAGCCGAATCCATTATCATCATGCATTTCTGTGTATTGGTTTATTAACAGATTACCCGGCCGGCCCTTTTCAAGCCGATATCCGTGTTGGAAACACCGCACGAAAATGATTGCGAACTGCGCAGATTGTGTTTCTTACCGTGAAACGAAGGGTATGTTTTTATAATTTTCTAGAGTTCTCTTTCGATAAACCCGCTGGAATTTTCACCGAGCTAGTATAAGGTTGTAAGTCATAATCTTCATGTATTTTTAACCAGGAAAATCAATTTATTTTCAGTGTAGCGGATTTTCCAGACTACCGGACTTTCACATTAGGCGTATAAAATTCGCTAAAAATCATAAAATAACGGTGTAGTCGAGCGCTAGGTGGCTAAAATTTTAAATACTATACCATGAATTATCTGAGTTCAATTGGAAATAAAATATATACGGGACTGATATTTTATTGTCAAATCACAGCCTTTTTATAAATTAAAAAGAAACACACGCCGAATTTTCAAGGACTCCAGATAGACACAGAATCCCAACGATTTCACCTACGTCCGCGGGTTGTCTATATATATCGTGCCCGCTGGACTTGGATTATTCGAAAAAATTTTGAATGCCAACAAGAGAGAAAAATGAAGCCAGCCAAGATGTCGTCCACAGAGCAAAAGGGAGGAAATAAGGAGCTAAAATTTTTTTGGAGGTAGTGGGTCGAGTGAGGTATCAAATTGAAGCTTACGTTGAATGCTTTACATTGATACCTCACTCGACCCCATTGGACCATTAGGGGCTCCCCTAGCTCCAAAAAAGGCATATCCTTTTCGGATGCGCTCCTGAAGGAGCTAAACAATTTTTTTTTTTTTTTTTTGGAGGTAGTGGGTCGAGTGAGGTATCAAATTGAAGCTTAGGTGAAGGAGCATCTGATGGACTGGGTGTGGGGATGAATTAGGGTGATTCTGCGCATGCGCGGTGGCCGAAGGGTATGAAAATAGCCTTTTTGGAGCTAGGGGAGCCCCTAGTGGACCGATGAGATGGAGTGAGGTATCAATGTGAAGCATTCATGAAGGGGCCTCTAATGGACTGGGTGTGGAGTTGAAATAATCCATTTTTTCAATAATTTCAATTTTTATTTTTTCAATAATTTCAAAAAAATTAAAAAAAGAATGAACACTAAGCATTTTTTTAATTTTCTACTATTTTTATTAACACAAATAGAATGAACGTATTCACAAGGGTATTGAATTTTAATACAATTATATCTGAGTATTGAATTTTTAATACAATTAACAGTAAAAAAACTCTGAATTTTTAATACAATTATACGCTCTCAAGCCACTTCAATGAATGTGTATGGTAAATGTTTTTCAACACTTGTTCTGATTGTTCAATAGTTCGCCAACAAGACTTGTTTGAATTCATCATCATCTTTCCGTCCCTGGTGCACATAGATGTACGTAATAATCTCTTCACGTGGAATTTTGGGAGGGCAGGCCGCTTCCACTGCCAGCGCAATTTGCGTCTCGGTCACAGCCTGTAGTGCTTCAGTGATGCTCGCGTATGAGGGTACAAGAGTGTCCATGCGAGGTATGATGAGATGCAGGACTGTGTCGATGTACTTCTGATAAATATAGTGAGACACCTGGTAGGCCAGAGCTTGACGAATTGTACTTGCGAGACTCTGCAACTTCCGCCAGGCCGTTAATTTCAAAGTGACACCCTGAGGACAAGCAACAAGCTCTTGCGTATCTAACCGCCTTCGCCATTTTCGAATATGCACCAGGAGCTGGTCGTTGAAATAAGCACAACTCACAAAGATGTCGTCACCCACATGAAATTTCGCTTCGTCACTCCCCTGGTCGCGAATAACCGCATCGATGGCGTAATCAAGGGTCTCCAGTTTTTGCCAGGTATCTAAGGTCATGGCAATATGCTTACCGGGTCTGTCGTTAAAGCCCGCTGCATTAAAATGCACTTCTTCGTCTTTCACACTCACAGTTAAATAGGGTGAGAGCTCCCAAATGTCGGTGTGAGCTGCCTGGTAGGCTTGCTGGATGAGGTTGTTGATCTCCTGGACAGACATAGGAAGTTCTACCTCTTGTTTCACAGGCACTTGCTGGGGTACTACTGGCTCCTCAATCACTGACTCAGGTATTTCTAACGGTGTTAGTCGGGGGCGTTTGGGTCGTCCAGCGCGTTTGACAGGTGTACTCTCTGGGCTAGTGTGCGTACGTTTGCTAGCTGTACGCTCTTCGGTGGTATCCATAACTAAGATATCTTCATCTACAAGGGGAATTTCAAGTAGATCCGCTAGTTCTTCATTTCCCGTCTTCTTCAGCGCCTCCACGAAGGCTAGAAATGCATAGGGACCACGGCGCAGTAGACCGTCGATGAGAGCTCTGTTTTGTCGTGAAGGGGTGTTCTCCGCCATGATATCTTCGACACCCTGTTTCAGGAGTATGTTATCGGCCATAAGCACATCACATAATGCGCCCACATGCTGCATCTCATCAACGAGGCGAGGACGGTTCTTTTGAAGCGTGACTAGGTCGGCTGAATTCATTATGACTATGGGCTCAGGCTGATGAGCAACTGCTACGGTGTAAAAGTGTGGTGAATTTGCACTGGTAAAATCAAATATAGTGAAAGGTTCTCCACAGCTCATACAAGTAGGCAAGCAGGCTGGATGACTGACTAGAGGTGAAGCAGACTAGAGGTGAAGCAGGCAGGCAGGCAGGTAGACAGGCTGGGAGGCTGGTCAGGTCAGGTAAGTCACAGTGCTCCGCAAAAGTAGTGCAATGAATACACCCCTACCCTAAAAATCGACTCCTTTTATACGTTTTTCTACAATCCGCCATTTTGAACCCAGCACCCACCATCCACACATCCGCCATTTTGAACCCAGCACCCACCATCCACACAGGCCGCCATTTTGAACCCAGCACCCACCATCCACACAGGCCGCCATTTTGTACCCAGCACCCACCATCCACACAGGCCGCCATCTTGTACCCAGCACCCACCATCCACACACACGCCGCCATCTTGTACCCAGCACCCACCATCCACACACGCCGCCATCTTGTACCCAGCACCCACCATCCACACACGCCGCCATCTTGTACCCAGCACCCACCATCCACACACGCCGCCATCTTGTACCCAGCACCCACCATCCACACACGCCGCCATCTTGTACCCAGCACCCACCATCCACACACGCCGCCATCTTGTACCCAGCACCCACCATCCACACAGGCCGCCATCTTGTACCCAGCACCCACCATCCACACACACACACGCATGCGCACACGCCCAATTGTGACGTCAACCAAGGTTCTGCGCATGCGCAGTTTTCGATTTTGAGAATTATTCAGAACAACATTCTCAAACACCAGCACCCACCATCCACACAATCCGCCATCTTGTACCCAGCACCCACCATCCACACAATCCGCCATCTTGTACCCAGCACCCACCATCCACACAATCCGCCATCTTGTACCCAGCACCCACCATCCACACAATCCGCCATCTTGTACCCAGCACCCACCATCCACACACGCCGCCATCTTGTACCCAGCACCCACCATCCACACACACCGCCATCTTGTACCCAGCACCCACCATCCACACGCCGCCATCTTGTACCCAGCACCCACCATCCACACGCCGCCATCTTGTACCCAGCACCCACCATCCACACACACGCCGCCATCTTGTACCCAGCACCCACCATCCACACACACACGCATGCGCACACGCCCAATTGTGACGTCAACAAAGGTTCTGCGCATGCGCACTGACGCGCTATTCTATCAATTTACGCCTTGTATACTACTCACGGCATTACCGAACAGTAAAGAAGACGCTGTTGATGTTCTAACAGATGTCTCTTTACTGCTTGCGATGTGTACTCCTGCATTAGAGGAATGTAGGCCTTTCTCCTTAAATACACGAGCATAGAAAAAAATGTAAGTGTTGTGCACCAACATATCCAACAACACCAGAAGCAGAAGCCATCTTCTGGTAGTCAAGAACGAGGTTTATACCCTCTTGAGATGGTTTGTAATCGCTACTCCTTCGCGGGTATCTTCATCTAGCGTGGCAGCCTGCTTGTTCGTTAATGGATCACCGTTGTTAGTGGGTGGTTTCGTGTCCGGCGGACATAAATGCCAGTAGCCCTCATTAACTTCTGCAGACCGGAAGCTGAATGGACAGTCGAGCACATGGTATGATCTGTTATTCGGCTTCACCACAGAAACGGCCCCGGAAGACCCAGCAGGGAGGAGGTGGGCTCTATGACGTGTCCTGATTACCCGTTCATTCTGCGTAACAGGTCCTGTTTGTTGATCTTACGCTTGACCGCGAGCACGGCCATTGTAGAGGTCGGTGAACTGGCATTTGTGGTCTGAAACCGGAAGCACGGACAGGAGGGAGCATCGCCCATACCAGACCCGGTCCAGAACCATGTACACCACCGGATGTCGATACTTGTTTCAAGCCGTGCAAGGGTTGGTACGTTCTCGCGATCGGATGATGACAGACTTGTCCTAGATGCAAAGATTCTTTGTAATGCGTTGCAGGGGTAGGCATAGGTCTGGGCATATTATAGGTACCAGTATTTTTTTTCACGCTTAAAACTAGTGTTGAAACTTACTCGTAAAGTGTTGAAATAACCCTTTAAGTGTGTCCACAAGGACAACACTTAAAGAGCAGTCCCTGTGGACACACTTAAAGGGTTATTTCAACACTCTACGAGTAAGTTTCAACACTTTAGTTTTAAGCGTGATATGCATACCCGCCTTTCGTTGTGAGAACCTCAATCTCTGGTGGCTCTGAAGGCTCATTGTCACAGTCTCGACAGGGGAGGACGAGGATGGTCACCAGAGCAACCGGGAGCTCGAAGAATGTTAAACTGACCAACGGTCCCTGTGTTAATAGGGTTATAAGCGACCGTCCAGACAGAGGCCCGGATCCAAATGAAAATTTAACCGTAGATGCTTCCGTAGATTTATAATCATAAGTTAACTCCGATCGAGCACTCGGGGGTAACTGGATAAATCGACCTCAACTGTGTTAGTATTGTCGGAGTCCATATCTTCGAGAGTTCCTTTCACCAATACCACTTTGGTCAGTTTCTTACCTGATTTGACCGTTAATAGGAACTGCATCGTGGTTGGGGGAGGGGGGGGGGGCGATTGATTATCTTTATTTCAAGAGCAACTAGCGGGGACCACCCGATTGCCGAATCGGCAGGCCTCCTGGTATCCTCGTTCATCAGTAGACCGGAGTGACGGAGCTACATACGTCTCGGATCTAGCAAAATCTTGAGATCCCTGTACGTTATCTACGCAGGCCTGTATCCCGTTTAGATAGGCTTGAAATATCCCAGGGGACCGTTGGATGCACTCCTCGCAAGAACTGTCCCAGGTACACAACACACAGTGACGGCAGATCGGACATTTTGAATGGAGGTCGAAAAAAGGTTTCGCCAGACACCAAAATATACAAGACATTTGAGATATTTAAGAGGCCAAATCGCTTGATTATTGCAAGAATATTTCTCAAAGGACTTCTTGAAGAAAAGCAGGCGTTGTTAGGTAATCCAACACAGACGATTTCGTGGAAAGATTTTGTACGGAACTGAGCAATATAAACATCTCATGCGCATAACTTGCAGAGCGAGATCTGTGTGAGATTTAAACTTTTGAGCGCATATAACTTGTCAGTTTCATTGTCCAGGAATAAAGCAACGGGTGATTCTGATTGTGGCTGAAGCACCGTACTGCTTATAGACATTAAAATGGTCAGAGTACATATCTTGTGATATTTAACCATTTTCCAACATCGCAGAGCCATTAAGGGCTCACATATTGCATAGACTACAGCTAGGCAGTTAGTCTTGTGTTAAGATTGGTTAAGAAAATGTTATGTGATGGCTGTAGTTGAGCATCTCATACGTATACAATGAGTAAAGCTTTCAAAATATACGAGGTTATGGGTTGGGACGAGGCTTAGTTCCAGAGATACAGGATGGGGCCCAGTTCCGTGATAGCGACTACCCCCCAGGGTCATGGATGTGTCCTATAAGTATGTTTAGCATGACTAGAAAATTTTAGCCCACCCAGATGGGAAAAAAGAAAAACTGTACAGCCCAGAGAAACACTTGAGCGAGGCTTAGTTCTGGAGATTGAAAGAGAGGCTCAGTTCCCATGGTGACTACCCACCAGGGATACTGGATGTGTCTTATAAGTATATTTAGGAAGCCTATAAAATCTTAGCGCACCCAGAGGAGAAAAAATTGAACCAGCCCAGAGGAAGCTTTAACTAAAAATACGGACAGACGTCAAACACACAGATATTGCATTACAGAGGTCACCATAGCTAAAACGCATGTCAGCCAAGATTGTACAGTAAATATTTCATTTCAAACTTTATTTCTAGTCGGAGATTGATACAAAGGTAAACACTGGTTGTACAAGATATTGATCCGACACTTAAAATATTCAACAAACAGTTGAGAATATAAGATCATCAAAATACTGCAAACGTGTAGATATGGTATGGTATGAATATTCATGATTGTAACGTAGAGAGACAGATAGTACAAATTACCATGATTACACTTACATTTGGGTCCATCAAAATTTATAACAAAATTATCAAAATGTATAACATTTAGATTTTCTAATTATTTAAAAGCAGAAGGGAGGTAAGCAATAGTTATCGCCTGAGAGGGAGGCGTTCAAGCTGAATGAACACTCGAGCCCCTACGAGTTGTGATCAACGTACGGGCTGGGTGTTCCTTCGGCTTTGAAGGCGATCTCTAAGGTGGTAACTAACCTACAGACTGGCACTATGTCTCACACGATTTATTCTATGTCTTGAATAGCATGTTTTCACCGGGATTTGAATATGTAAATTGTTCCAATTTTGAGAGTACAAATATATTAGAGACCCTGATGAGGTTTTATCTCTCTTACAATCACGTGATGAAGTGTGCATCCATTCTGCATGGTAGGTGTCAATTAGCCTGGAATCTAACACACACTGACATTATTAATTTATCAACACACAGTACAGGCGTCGCAAGTCCTGTATGTAACTCGACGCGCCAAAGAATTAGAGGCTTACCAGACCGACTGTCCGTCCAGGCCCGAGATCTGGCGTTGGCAATTAAATTGATGTCTTCTTACATGAAGGCAATTATATTGTATTATGATCCCAACCTGCCATTTAAGTGTGATGAGTGTATATTGCATCACTGGCAGGAAGTGCATGCGATAAAACGTATTCAAGCTTCAGGCCTAAGACCAAAGAGGACACATGTAAACCTATAGATGCACATTGTCAATATTTTGAAATAATCCTGTTCCCGCAAGCTGAAAAGTCGGACATATTAGGTCTGGGAATATTGACTGCTAATATTTTAATATTACATAATTTCCCTCATACCTTATAATGTTATGTCATGTATATGCGTTGTCATAATGTTAGAATAAAGACTGGATATTCTAATGCATGTGTTTCTCTTGAAGCAGGAATAGACATATGTGTGGTGGGTTGATCGGAGTGAGATCAAACACGGGTTAATAACCAACTTACTAACCTGTCGCGTGAACACCAGTGAGCACTTACATATCCCATTGCAAACATGTTATTCAAGAGAAAGAATAACTCGTGTGACACTGAGACAATAGAGCCACTGTGTAATTCCAGATCCCACCTGTACATTTCACAGTAAATGTTTTGAATATTGTAACGCTGTATTTACTATTCTTACGGTTTTCTTTATCATTCATCCACTTCTAATTCCAATCATTCTTGATGGAACTAATTCCAATCATTCTTGATGGAACGACTTCTTGTAATTGAATCTTCAAATCATTCATACAAAATGTCACCTTGTAACAATGCAACAACTTTTAACATTGTCATATTGTATCCTAACTTGTAGTTACATTGTCACATTGTATCCTAACTTGTAGTTACATTATCACATTGTATCCTAACTTGTATTGTCAAATTGTAACATTTCATCCTAATTTGTAATATTGTCACATTATAACATTGTTGACTTAACTTGTAGCATTGTCACAATGTAACATTGCATCCTAACATGTAATTTGATGCCCTGGACGCTCAGCCTTTATTTATTTGAGCTGATCTGTCAGCACAGCTCCCAGGCGAGTGGATCTAATTCTTCTTAAGGTGGGGCTAAGGACCGTGTGGTTACTTCATGATTTCCACATCAACATCTGCAATAAAAGCGTGGCTGAGATACTAAGGCTACGTCCTAGAATCCCCGATAATCTAGACACAAAGTGAGTACTCATACATGTCATATGGTTGCCCTGCTTTACCACACGACGTCAGGTATTACCATGATTACAGGTTAGTTACAGGTTAGTTTACAGGTTAGTTTTTCTGTGTATTCTTGCATTACCATGTTTACCCCATGTTGAGACATTTATTTCATCAGACACCCTCGATGATCTGCCATCATCAGACACCCTCGATGATCTGCCATTAACATCAGATGAGTTACTTATTTGAGC
>JAVTVY010005644.1:0-41792 GCA_036873755.1 Hanleya hanleyi | reverse complement strand
AGAAATGGACCATCCTTGGTCCGAACGCGTCGTGTGGGGTGTCATTTTGTAGCCTTCGGGGTGTACATCCCGATTTGAGGGATGTTAACGTCATTTGTGACGTTTTCGGTGACGTCATCAGTACGAGTAGTAGCGAAAGTGGGCATTTTGGGGAAGTGAAGGAAGGTATTTGGGGTAGAGAGGGTCCTGTGGGTGTCATCTTGTAGTTCCTGTGGTGCAGACCCTTATTTGAGGCATGTTCACGTCATCTGTGACGTCATTGGTGACGTCATCAGTAGGAGTAATAGCCAAAGTGGACATTTTGAGGCAGTGAAGGAAGGTATTTGGGGGAGAGATGGACCATCCTTAGTCCGAATGCGTCGTGTGGGGTGTCATTTTGTAGCTCTCGGGATGCAGACTCCGATTTGAGGGATGCTCACGTCATCTGTGACGTCATTGGTGACGTCATCAGTAGGAGTAGTAGCCAAAGTGGACATTTTGAGGCAGTGAAGGAAGGTATTTGGGGGAGAGATGGACCATCCTTAGTCCGAATGCGTCGTGTGGGGTGTCATTTTGTAGCTCTTAGGGTGTAGACCCGATCTGAGGTATGCCCAAAGCATCTGTGACGTCATCACTACGAGTAGTGGCGAAAGTGGGCATTTTGTGGAAGTGAAGGAAGGTATTTGGTGTAGAGATGGACCACTATTGGTCCGAATGGACCGTGTGGGGTATCAGTGTGAAGCTCTCGTGGGTCAGACTGGCTTGTTTTCATTGGAAGTCGCGTCAATCTGCGCATGCGCAGTTGTCCAGTGGGTTTTTCCGGTCGTATCTCCGTCTTCCATCCGGGTACTGTGGTTTTACATCCGGGTCCTCATCTTAGATCCGGGTTTTTCCATGTTTACTGACACGTGACCGGAACCGGAAGTTGTCACAAGACAGGTGGCGCCCCAACGCCCGGTGGTGGTGGTAGCTCCCGTGGGGTGGAGCTCCGGAGCTCTTAGAGCTCGGAGCTCTTGGAGCTCAGAGCTCGGAAGTGACGTCACCGTACGCATGCGCACGCATGCTCTCGGGGCATAGGCCCCGATTTGAGGGATGTTCACGTCATCTGTGACGTTATTGGTGACGTCATCAGTAGGAGTAGTAGCCTAAGTGGACATTTTGGAGCAGTGAAGGAAGGTATTTGGGGTAGAGATGGACCATCCTTGGTCCGAATGCGTCGTGTGGGATGTCATTTTGTAGCTCTTGGGGTGTAGACCCGATGTGAGGTATGTCCACAGCATCTGTGACGTCATTGGTGACGTCATAAGTACGAGTAGTAGCGAAAGTGGGCATTTAGTGGAAGTGAAGGAAGGTATTTGGTGTAGAGATGGACCACTATTGGTCCGAATGGACCGTGTTGGGTATCATTGTGAAGCTTTCGTGGGTCAGGCTGGCTTGTTTTCATTGGTACGAGTCAATCTGCGCATGCGCAGTTGGCCAGTGGATTTTTCCCGTCGTACCTTCCATCCGGGTACTGTGGTTTTACATTCGGGTCCTCATCTTAGATCCAGGTTTTTCCATGTTTACTGACACGTGACCGGAACCGGAAGTTGTCATAAGACAGGTGGCGCCCCAGCGCCCGGTGGTGGTGGTAGCTCCCGTGGGGTGGATCTCCGGCTGTAATCGCGTAGTTTCGTAGGCGGGCTGCCATTGGCTATAACACCAACCAGCACGTGTCGGAGCTGGGGTTGCCACACCTTCCTCTAAGAACTTCATCACCCAGGACGTCTTTCCACATGCAGTAGGGTTGCTCACCGTCATCGTATAGGGATGCTCTACTGCACTTGTTGGACCTATAGCGGGACTCGGCGGTGTCTCTTGGTTGTGTTTGCCTTGAATGTGCCTGAGCATACTATTGCGACGAGAGAAGGTTCTCTGACAGAACGCTGATCAGTCGACCAATACATTAGGACTGATGAGGGACACATGTTCATTCTTATATGTACAGGCACCACCACCAACATCACCACCACACTACCAAAACTACACACACACACACCACCACCACACTCCACCACCACCACCACCACCACCACCACCACCACCACCACCGGGCGTTGACGGACGTCAACGTCCAGTGGTGGTGGGAGCTCCCGTGTGGCAGAGCTCCTGGATCGGAGCTATTGGAGCTCATAGTGTGTGGAGCTCAGAGCTCGGAAGTGACGTCATCGTTTTACATCCGGATCCTCATCTTAGCGTAGAATTTTTTTGGAAAATTGATGGTAAATTGGCGCTAACTGGGAGCATTTGAGCGGTAAAAGATTGTAAAAGTTGAACTTTTTTTTTTGCGGAAATATCCTATAACAGTGGCGATCACTACGTGATATACAAGGTGAAATGATCATCCAATCCGGAGTTTGCACTATAATTCAAGTTATTTCTTAGACAATACTATTTTGCCTAGATAGCAGGGGCGGTGCATTGATGCGTGGTTGACCGCATGAGTTCTGGTGTTCGTTCTGAAGTTGCCAAACTTATCAAAAATGTAAGCTTAGTGGTCCTTTCTCGGAATAGTAGAGAAAATTATCCATATTCATCAAATTTACACCAGTTAAATAGTGAATTTGTGTTTGGGTTAGATGTTTTACCTGTATTTCTAGGGTTTCTCCGTGAAAATTATTCGAGAGTTCGTATCTCTCGTTTGTAAATAAATAAATACTCAACAAATGACTGGGATCTCAATAAAAAAAAAAAGTTTATGGTGAAAAAGTTCTGAAAAAATCTTTTCAGCCAACGTGTTGACCTTTTTCGTCCAAATGGGCGATATGTGATTGAATTGGAGCACATTATTCGTTTCTCGGAGAAAATCACACGGGGTCTTTGAGTCCGATATCGCCAAACTTTTGCGTTGTTCTCTGACCGACTGCAATCAGTCTAGCCCTTCTGGTAAGCATTGTTGATGATAATTTTACTTCCCCTGTAATATGCAACAATTGATAAAGATATGTGACAAGCTAAACATTTACTTCTCTGCTATGTTTGCTTTCTGTTTCATTCTTTCTTTCTTTCCTTTTTTCTCTCTTTTTTACTTTTTCTTCTGTCCTTTTTTTTTTGCCGGACGTCAATATTTGGGGGCTGAAGCCCTAATTTCCCAATGTCTACGCCCTTGCTATATACAGACCTACACGGTACTTTTCGAAAAATTTCACCGCTTAGCTCCGGGACCCCTCCCATCGTGTTTTTCTTGGCGAGACGAGAAAAACAAGACCAAACAACCCATAGTAACACCCACAAAAATTTCCCCAGGTTGGACCTATACCCCCATATATGGGGCTATATACAGACCTACCCGGTACTTTTCGAAAAATTTCACCGCTTACCTCCGAGACCCCTCCCATCGTGTTTTTCTTGGCGAGACGAGAAAAACAAGACCAAACAACCCATAGTAACACCCAACAAAAATTTTCCCAGGTTGGACCTATACCCCCATAGCCAGTATGGGGATATACCCATACGGGCATTTACCCGTATATTGTATAATACATATAATTGTACGAGTCCGTGTTCCGCTTTTTATTTATTTATTTGTTTCTGTGAAAACACCCATGACTGGGTGGCGGCCATTTTGCATGGGTAGTAGGTTATCTCCCTTCGCTAGGTTAAGAGATAGGGGCAACCACCTCGCTGGGGGTCTAATAACACCCCAGCCACCAGTCAGATTTTTGGACCGGATTCGGGGCCTTCGCGCACATCGCCGGAAGTGACATCATATATAGTAAAATAGATGTTTAACGAAAATTTTGATTACTTTTCAAGTCTGCATAATACCTCCGTTGACCTAGCGTTAAAAAGAATTATCTGGAGATAATTTTCCCTGTTTATCTGGACAGAGCATATGAAAAGTAGTTCGCTCATGTGCAACACTAAAGGAGTCGTTTGGTCGGATTCAAACTGAACCGTGCGTTGGTTGGTTTCCCCTATACGTCATAGCAACGTAGTAAAGGTCAACTTCCGCTATTGGAGGCAGGGATGTTATTGGAGCCTGCGAAATGGAGCATGCGCTGTGGGGAGGTTGAGATAGGGGTTTCCTTGAAGTCTTCTAGCAACATCCATCCATTTTGATAAATTTTGATATAGACAATGTGATTATCTTCAAACAGTTAGAATATACTTTTTCATGAATATGCTCCAAAACGAGGGCTATTCCCATGTTTTCTGGGTTATCAAATGGAGCATTGGTCAGTCCACTTAACATTGTCTAAAGCTAAAAAATGCACATGAACCTGTAATTGTTTCTTTGGTTTTCCTCATTTTACATAATTATGAAAGCAAGAATACATAATTATGAGTGCAAAAATTCACATTATTCATAAAGTGAATGACTTTGATTCACCACAAGCGGACATCCTTAAGTCCACAAAAAAGTAGTCCACAAAAAAGTAGCATATCTCTTTCGAATATCTCCAATGTTTGCAAAATGTATCGCTTAAGAAGTATTTGCTCACAACATCGCTTATACGTATATTCCGTTACTTTATTATCCGGAACATAAAATCAATACCGGTACGTTTAGCTCACGATACTATTTTATATTTACACCACTAGGAAATAGGCGATATCCGCGTTCGCAAAAACGAGTTGCCTGGGACATCGCCAGTTTGACATATTGATCTATGGAAAGAAGTTTATAAAACACCTAACGACAGTGAAGTCCACTTCCCCGTAATTACAGTGATAATGGGGTCCCTTTTTCTTGTTTTATATCCTCTTAGTATCTATTCCCTCAAGCACGAAACTACTGACAATATTGTCCAATTATTTTATTGCTTCTTTGCAAGCAGTGCAAGAGACGGAATTAATTGGTTGCTCGCTGTCCCCGCAAAATGTGGCTTTTATATTCGATAATATCCTTCTACGATTTCGCTTTCTTCACACTATTGTATGCGTCGTAAAGGTTCATCATTTTTGTCAGAAAATATCGCCAAACTGCTATGAGTATAATTTATATGTGGCTTAAAGACAGAATTATCTTAATATGATCTAGAATTCTTGTAGAAACGGTGTTACTATATGAGGATCTCAGCAATATAGAACATATAAATAGAAGAGATTCTTTCTATGAAACATATTAGCCATTGCAATATATCAACAACTGATGGCATTGTCCTGATGAAATTTTGTTTTTGCAACAAAAAGTTTAGAAATTTCATTCCGACATTTCGAATGGCGATAATTTTTTTTAAAAGAAAATGCAGAATCTCGATTAGAAGCTCTGGGGTGTTGATGACCGCGTGAATGGGAGGCATTTACCCAGGTGTGAGATCAATCAAGAAGAATGTTTACGTTAATATTGATGAGTTTGTTGTCAGATCAAAGCTATCCCCGACCGGTTATTCCACTCCAGGAGGAAACTATCCATAGTCATACTCGCACAATAAAAAATAATGAGTCTTCGCTGAATATATCTACAAATCTTCGATAAGGGCACATTTATTATAGTAATTATCTTCAAATTACCTTTCGGGTCATTTACGAATTACTCATTCCTCGGCAATAGTTTCCATGGCAATAAAGGCTTTTCGCGAAATAATATACACGTTCTATATACAGAAACACAATTAGCGCGTTTCTCCTTTGACGTGGTTACCAAGCGGCGGCAGACTGGTTATGTTTCTATATCGAACTAAAACTAGTCTGTATCCTCAGAAGCATTACAATCAACGGTGAGTTGTCTGAGGAACTTAAGTAGTAGGCAGCCCGCAGATCAGGTCGCAGCGTGCGGTGGGGGTGGGTTGTAAATTGGGTGGTACGTCATTTTCGGTTCGAGGACACTTCCGGTTAAGAGGTTGCCATGGCGACGTGGAGAGGTCACATCTAGTCACGTGATTGACGGGATGGATGCAAAAATATGATTTTCCAGAAGAAGAAAAAAAACAACAACGGGAAAACGAACTTTTACACCAAGTAAAACGGGTCGATTTGGACTATACATGAGCCAGTTGGGTTGTGCGGAGTGTCATATTGAAGCTCTCGTGGTGTAGACTACGCTTGGAGTGATTTTGTTCGCGAGTGACGTCAGGGTACGCATGCCAGGTCGAGGAGTAGTAGAGAACGATGACATTTTCTGATTACCCAGGGGAGTTTTTGAGCCATCTGGAAGCAATCCTGGGTTCCCAAATATGGCGTGCAGGGTGTCGTCTTGAAGCTCCCGGCGTGGACTACGGTTGTACGTGATGGTGCGCATGGTCAGTCGAGGATTGGTAGAGAAATATGGCATTTTTGGGGTACGAAGAGGCGTGTTTTTGGGCGATAAATGACCCATCCTTGCTCTAAATGGGTAGTAGTAGAGAAAGCGCAATTTCGGGTGCCTCCTGGGGACATGCCTACCTCTAGACCCCATATATACATCTCTTAGGGGCCATACATGGTCTAAATGTGTGGTATAATGTTTCGTATTGTAGATCTCGTGGTGTAGACTACGACTGGAGTGGTAACGTCACGATGCACATTCAGGGAGTAGTAAAGAAAGAGCAATTTCGGGTGTGTACTATACCCCTATACACTGGTCCGTACGGGACAGGTATCTGGAGGATAACCGGCTTGGGGTGGTGACGTCATGATGCGCACTCGGAACTCGGATGCGAGAACCAGTGTGTCTGGACTTTTCGCGGCCAGTATCTGATGGGTGACTGCGCATGCCTAACCGGATGTGGAAGGCTCTACCGAGAACGACAAGGGTAACAGACATCGGGAATTCACCCAACGAAACTCCTGAACTCATGCATACACTATAGTGTGTTGTGAGAGGAGATGTAGTAGAGTTACCTCCCGCGCAGAATGCAAGGTGCATGATGTTGAATTTGGTTGTTGTGAGCAGTAAAATGATGCGTGTCAGGAGTTGGATTCGAAGCCACGCCCGCATGTGTCCCGTATACCTATACACCTGGCGAAGGAAATATCATGGATCTTGAGACTGGCGCCTTAGATCACTCGGCCATCCTGACAAAGCTATCTATCATGGTCAAAATGATACATATATAGTGGCACATATGTACATTGGTTGTATAACATGATGCGGCATTATAACAGATTTGGTTGCGAATCAGGAATTCGCCCATGTCCACACTTGTGGACCAGCACGTGAAATTGGCGCATTAGACCACCCAATTACATCTTCTCAATTCAATTAAAATAAATAAGTTTATCTCTTACATCGAACAGAACATGCGTTTACATGCAGTTCTTCTTCTCAGTGAGTATTTGTGACAGAAATTTGATTATTGAAGTAATACTTCGGTTATTTTTATTGTATCCCTAATTCTGTCTGTGCCATTGTCCACACTCTAAGTATACGTCTAAAAAAGAGAACATTTTTATTTCTACCCCTTTCCTCTCCATACACACACATACTAATACACATGGATGTAACCTAGATGTAGTTACAGTCTGATGTCCAGAATCTGGATTGTTCTATTTTTCATTTCTCAATATTCTCTTTGAAATGTTGCGACAGGCTTCAAATTCTCTCAGCAATTAAGACGTGTGCTACATGTTGGAAGATAATATTTATCTGTTTTGTGAATCAAACTTCCTCAAGTTTATCTCAGATGAATGAACCTATTTATTTGTGCGATTTGCTCGATTCGCGCGCGGGAATACTGTCTTCGATTGAAATTCTCTTCTCTGGACGTAATTTGGCCATCGGAGGAAATTAATTGGCGTCGAGGCGATATACAGTTGAAGATGGCAGGCCTCTGGGCTGTGGAGCGTTCAGTTTGATGCTAGAGACCCGCTCTATGCAACCGCCCCACAGACGTTCTGTTTCCTCGATGATAATATGACAAACTAAGGCAATTATAGGCGTTTATGGCGCTCCAGACTTTACAGGGGATATGAAGAGGAGATATCCTTCC
Source organism: Hanleya hanleyi (assembly GCA_036873755.1). NCBI lineage: Eukaryota > Metazoa > Mollusca > Polyplacophora > Lepidopleurida > Hanleyidae > Hanleya > Hanleya hanleyi. Next base: position 33,921 of record JAVTVY010005644.1, on the reverse strand, counting down.
TAGAGCTATCACCGATCGCTATATCACAGGTCGTCGGGTAATTTGTCTGATTACGTAGTTCACTTAATGAGGATATAAGATCAGCTGTTCTAACCGACCGAAGACGGTTTATAATACATTATAATGATTCAGGTTTAGACGCCCTCGGTTGTTTGAGTTAAAACATCGCGCTGTCGAAGGATCGTTTTTGTATTCGCCCAAAGCCCTGTCAATACTACTCTATATAAAGCCCTGTCAATACTACTTTATAGGCCAGGAAAATCTATCACATTATCAATTCAGCACCTTGTCGACTGTTCTGTAAAAACCTTAAAGCATTGTTTCTCGATCACGCGTTCATATTCTTCAGCAGTGCGATGAAATATAGCCGTAATACATTATTATTTCGTGGGACAAAACAATTAATCGAATGTTATATCTGCAGCAGGCCTATGTAGATTAACAGTACGATGCGAATAAAAAAAAATACCCCCCCCAAAAAAAAACATGACTTCATTTATAATCACCCCGAATTATATTGCTAAGAGCCCCCGAATCTTGAGGAAATAAATGCGCCTATACACTTCGGTAATAAATCTGAGTTGTATCTTTGATAGGTAAGTTGGTTTGTAGATTTGCATGCGAATTGTTCATTTGGAAATATCCACATACAGTGTATTTGTAAACATATGTAAACTAGAAGCGTACATATTATCAACAACATATACAAACGACTGTCAAATACAACAGTCGATGTTAATCGATAGCGCCATCTGTACATTCTGGTAACACTTCAGAGTCCTCTCTCTTAGACTAGCTAGCCTGCCGATACTGTGAGTTTATTATATCCCGCCGTCAAAGTATACACGTATATGAGAGTTGTGCTTGATATCACTGTATCATATATATTGGATGCCGACAGAGAATCAATGAGAGAAATAAGGTGAAATGGCATGATGAGTAAACTATATGTCAGGCTCCAAAAGTAGTAGACTGAATGTAAGGCTCCAGATGTACATGATGTACCCACCATGTACGGTAGTTATGTCCCTTCCCTCATATACATGTAATGTACGGTAGTTATGTCCCTTCCCTCATATACATGTAATGTACGGTAGTTATGTCCCTTCCCTCATATACATGTAATGTACGGTAGTTATGTCCCTTCTCTATATTACCCAACATGAACGGTATGGTTATGTCCCTTCTCTCATTTACCCATCAGGTACGGTAGTGATGCCCTATCGTGTACGGTAGTTATGTCCCTTTTCTCGTATACCTAGCATGTAAGGTAGTTATGTCGCTTCTCTCGTATACCGATCGTGTATGGTAGTTATGTCCCTTCTCTCGTGTACCTATCATGTACGATAGTTATGTCCCTTCTCTCGTATACCTATCATGTACGGCAGTTATGTCCATTCTCTCGTATACCTATCATGTACGGTAGTTATGTCCCTTCTCTCGTGTACCTATCATGTACGGTAGTTATGTCCCTTCTCTCGTATACCTATCATGTACGGTAGTTATGTCCCTTCTCTCGTATACCTATCATGTACGGTAGTTATGTCCCTTCTCTCGTGTACCTATCATGTACGGTAGTTATGTCCCTTTTCTCGTATACCTAGCATTTGTTTTAAACTTATTTTATTGTCTTCAAAACAATTGGATTGGGGACAAGTTCTTCCAACTTAGTTTCCCCTCTCCAAATATAGGTAAAACAAATTTTGTGAAGAAAATCAAACAACAATATATAAACTTATACAACGTTACAGTCTCGTTAACTTGTGCATATCTCCAAGTGCAGATCTAACAAATTTGTTAAAAAAGTCACAGATCACTATTTGAACATATGCATTCTTACAGGCAATGATAGACAAATGTGAAGGCTACACGTGCAAGGATTGGCGTCTTGATTTTAAGGAAAATAAGAGGCACCCAGGTCCACTTCATTGAAAGAAACATCTAGCTGAATCGCTGACTATCTTTGATAAATTTTTGGACAGCATTGAATACTTGTATATTGTTAGTTAGCGAGAGAGATGGACTGCCCCACAACAATTGATGGACGTTTGTATTTGGCGGTATGTTATCAAGTAATTCCTTTCTTATATTTTCGTAACGCGGACAAAATAATAAATAATGTTCGGCATCCTCTGTTGGTTCCCCACATGCGCAATGTCCGGTTTCGTGAAGTTTTATGTGATATAAATCTCCATTAAGCTGGCTACAGCCGTGTCGTAATTTCGTTTGACATATATTCATTTTCCTGTATCCAACAGAGTAGTACACAGGGGGTGGTTTTTTGGCCGAGATTTTAGACTTGAACAAATTATATGAGCTCGAGTTTCTACTGTCATGCGAAAGGTTATTCCAGTGATCAATGACGGAAGGTACAAATGAATTTTTAAATAGTGTTAAACGTGTTTTTGGGATAGTGTAGTTATTATCATTTCTAAGTCGGTAAGGTGTTACTTCACCAACAAGAGGAGTGACTAGATTTGCTAGGTATTGCGGTACTTCACCATTGTGGATTTTGTACATGGTTGATAGTTTTAAATTTTCCCTCCTAGCTTTCAACGTTTCCCATCCTGTTTCAAAATAAAGAGACTCTCTTGGAGCGTAAGCGGGCAGGCCAGTAACAATACGTGCTGCAGTCAATTGTAGTTTTTCAATAGTTTCGGATTGTTCTTTGGTGTAGTTGTCCCAAACTACAGAAGCATATTCAAAGGTTGGTCTGATAAAGCTGATGTAGATTTGGTTCAGCGTTTTCCTTTTAAGTTTGAATTTAAATTTGCGCAGGATTCCAATTCTTTTAGATACAATTGAACATATATTATGGATATGACTGTGCCATTTACAATCATTTTGGAATACCAAACCTAAATGACGGTGATTATTGGATATCTGGAGAAGAGTGTTATCTAAATAGATTTCAGGCAGTTTAATTAGGTTTCTATTGCTGATTAGTAACATGACTGTTTTTAAAGCATTGAAATTTAATAGCCATTGTTTGGACCAGTCTTGTAGTTTACGCAGATCATGGTTCATTATTACTTCAATTTCAGGTATGTTAGGGGACGAATACATCAGGCAAGTATCGTCCGCAAATAGGCGAGCGATAGTAATAAGATTTTCAACGATATCATTGATATAGATTAAAAAAAGAAGAGGTCCCAGAACTGATCCTTGTGGAACGCCGGCGTTACCGGATCTCATTTGCGAATAGGCTACTCCGGTTTGCACACAGTGGCATCGGTCACTCAGATAGTCTTCAAACCATGTTAATAGACCGTCTTCTATTCCATACTGTTTTAATTTGAAAAGAAGGCCTTTGTGCCAGACACTGTCAAACGCTTTGGAAATGTCACAAAATACAACACAAGCAATTTCCCCATCATCAAGAGTTTTACATAGATTGTGATAAAAATCGATTAACTGTAGTACAGTTGAATGACCCGGAAGAAAACCTGATTGGTACTTATAAAAAGCGTTATTAGAATGCAAATGGTTATACACATGTTTAAATATTACGCGTTCCATTATTTTTGCCACACAGCTTAGCAGGGAAATAGGACGGTAGTTAGAAGGCAAATGTTTATCATCTTTTTTAAGGACTGGTATAATATTAGAGACTTTCCATTGATTGGGGAATTTGCCGGTCGATAAAGACATATTAAATAAAATTTTAAGTGGTTTACATACTGATCGTGATACGCCTTTAAGCATTTTATGACTAATAAAATCATTCCCAACAGCTTTGCTAGTTTCAAGGTTTTGGATTATATGAAAAATTTCCTCTTCGGTTATGCTGATATCTGTAATTCTACCATCACATTTGTATTTAAAGGGGGGTAACTGTACTCCATTGTCATCAATAGTGGACACAGAGGCAAAATAATCATTCAGTAAGTTGGCCTTCTCCATACAATCTTCCACAATTTGTTCGTTCCCGTCAGCATCTATATTCACTAACGGTGGGATTTCTCTATTTTCTGATCTATTCATAATTTGGTTGAGTTTTTTCCAATAAAATTTTGGGTTAGTAGATTTATTTGAGTCTAATTCAGTTTCTATATTGTTATGGTAGGTTTCTTGGGCATGTTTTTTCATATTGTTAACTTTATTTCTAATTGTTTTGTATCTGTTCCAGTCAGAAATTTTCATGCTCTTCTTAGCCTTTTTCTTTATTCTATCCCGTTTGCGGATTTCCTTCCGTAGCTCAGAATCGAACCACGGTTTATCGTTTGGTCTTATCGTAACGGTTTTGTTTGGGATACACTGTTTAGCTATTTCATAAAATTTCGCAGTGAAATTATCACATGCTTCGTTTACGTCTGGGCAAGCCATGAAAAAACGATTCCAGTCGATGTCGTTCAACAGCATATTGAACCTATCGTAGTCACTGCCGTTATATATCCAGATTTGTCTCTTGTATGCGTGTCGTAAATTGGAGCTAATTGACAGATCTACATATGTGGCATCATGATCACTAATCTTTCGGTCGACATTAAAAACACCACAATCATGTATATTAAGAGTATTGGTAATAAAAATTGGGTCCAGCAAAGTTGCTGAGCGTTCTGTAACTCGAGTGGGTTCCGATATTATATTATGGATGCTACATCGTTGCGAGATGTCAAACAAAAATCGAGAGTTGTCATGTAAGAGGTCATCATTGAGATCGCCCAGTAAAACCAGATTTACGTTAGTGTCCAATGCATTTTCGATCATGTCTTCGAAGGCTAGGTATATAGATTCGGGGCTTTTAGGAACTATGTAAGAGATATTTAAGAGGATGACGTTGTTTGATAGTCTAATTTTGAGCCACATTGTTTCAAAATGTTTTATTTCAAGATCTAGTATCCGAGTACACTTGAGGCGCGTTGATGTGTATACCAAGATTCCTCCCCAGGGAGATAAAAGATTTGGATTCCTGTCTTGACGGAATGGTTCGCCGAAACCTTCTATACGTAGATCATCGTTGGTAATGGAGTTATCAAGATTTGTTTCGGTGAAGCACATTATATCAAATTCCTCTGACAAAGAGTCCACAAAGTCAAGCTTATTACGGATGCTACGAATATTTAAGTGAAGAATTGAGAGGCTGTATTTGTTGTTTCCATTTTCGGGCCCTGGGTTGGTTTCGATGTCACCACAGACGATTAATAGTAGTACGAGAATTATAAATATGTTAACATTAGGGTATTTGGATTGAAGAACATAGAGGGCGAAACATACTACAGAACATCTGACATTTGTTACGAGGCAATCCAAGTAGTTAAAATTTAACAAGTTGATGTTTTGGAAACTTGGAATGGCACCACGGGGCCTGTATCTCCGTGAGTTATAGAGTCCGATTGATATTCTGTAATTTGCAAGATCATTAACCATTGTCAAATATGTTTTCATTGTTGAACAAAAATATCAATCGGACTCGACACCATCGGCTATTAAGATAGACGATTTGACCATTGCACGATAATCTGCACTTGAATTGAAACATGATACTTGTAGCATTCTTGAATACATATACGATAAAATGTACAGTAGTTACCTAGCATGTACGGTAGTTATGTCGCTTCTCTCGTATACCGATCGTGTATGGTAGTTATGTCCCTTCTCCCGTGTACCTATCGTGTACGGTAGTTATGTCCCTTCTTTCGTATACCTATCGTGTATGGTAGTTATGTCCATTCTCTCGTATACCTATCGTTTATGGTAGTTATGCCCCTTCTCTCGTATACCTATCATGTACGGTAGTTATGTCCCTTCTCTCGTATACCTATCGTGTACGGTAGTTATGTCGCTTCTCTCGTATACCTATCGTGTATGGTAGTTATGTCCATTCTCTCGTATACCTATCGTTTATGGTAGTTATGTCCCTTCTCTCGTGTACCTATCATGTACGGTAGTTATGTCCATTCTCTCGTATACCTATCATGTACGGTAGTTATGTCCATTCTCTCGTGTACCTATCGTGTACGGTAGTTATGTCCCTTCTCTCGTATACCTGTCATTTACGGTAGTTATATCCATTCTCTCGTATACCTATCATGTACGGTAGTTATGTCCCTTCTGTCGTATACCTATCATGTACGGTAGTTATGCCCCTTCTCTCGTATATCTATCATGTATGGTAGTTATGTCCATTCTCTGGTGTACCTATCATGTACGGTAGTTATGTCCCTTCTCTCGTATATCTATCATGTACGGTAGTTATGTCCCTTCTCTCGTATACCTATCATGTACGGTATGTCCCTTCTCTCGTATACCTATCATGTACGGTAGTTATGTCCCTTCTCTCGTATACCTATCGTGTATGGTAGTTATGTCCATTCTCTTGTATACCTATCGTGTATGGCAGTTATGTCCATTCTCTCGTATACCTATCATGTACGGCAGTTATGTCCCTTCTCTCGTATACCTATCATGTACGGTAGTTATGTCCATTCTCTCGTATACCTATCATGTACGGCAGTTATGTCCCTTCTCTCGTATACCTATCATGTACGGTAGTTATGTCCCTTCTCTCGTATACCTATCGTGTACTGTAGTTATGTCCCTTCTCTCGTATACCTATCATGTACGGTAGTTATGTCCCTTCTCTCGTATACCTATCGTGTACGGTAGTTATGTCCCTTTTCTCGTATACCTATCATGTACGGTAGTTATGTCCCTTCTCGTATACCTATCGTGTACGGTAGTTATACCTATCATGTACGGTAGTTATGCCCTATCGTGTACGGTAGTTATGTCCCTTTTCTCGTATACCTATCATGTACGGTAGTTATGTCCCTTCTCTCGTATACCTATCGTGTACGGTAGTTATGTCCCTTCTCTCGTATACCTATCATGTATGGTAGTTTTGTCCCTTCTCTCGTATACCTATCATGTACGGTAGTTATGCCGTATCGTGTACGGTAGTTATGTCCCTTTTCTCGTATACCTATCATGTACGGTAGTTATGTCCCTTCTCTCGTATATCTATCGTGTACGGTAGTTATGTCCCTTCTCTCGTATACCTATCATGTACGGTAGTTATGCCCCTTTTCTCGTATACCTATCATGTACGGTAGTTATGTCCCTTTTCTCGTATACCTATCGTATACGGTAGTTATGTCCCTTTTCTCGTGTACCTATCATGTACGGTAGTTATGTCCCTTCTCTCGTATACCTATCATGTACTGTAGTTATGTCGCTTCTCTGGTATACCTATCGTGTATGGTAGTTATGTTCCTTCTCTCGTGTACCTATCATGTACGGTAGTTATGTCCCTTCTCTCGTGTACCTATCATGTATGGTAGTTATGTCCCTTCTCTCGTGTACCTATCCTATCATGTACGGTAGTTATGTCCCTTCTCTGATATACCTATCATGTACGGTAGTTATGTCGCTTCTCTCGTATACCTATCGTGTACGGTAGTTATGTCCCTTCTCTCGTATACCTATCGTGTATGGTAGTTATGTCCATTCTCTTGTATACCTATCGTGTATGGCAGTTATGTCCATTCTCTCGTATACCTATCATGTACGGCAGTTATGTCCCTTCTCTCGTATACCTATCATGTACGGTAGTTATGTCCATTCTCTCGTATACCTATCATGTACGGCAGTTATGTCCCTTCTCTCGTATACCTATCATGTACGGTAGTTATGTCCCTTCTCTCGTATACCTATCGTGTACGGTAGTTATGTCCCTTCTCTCGTATACCTATCATGTATGGTAGTTTTGTCCCTTCTCTCGTATACCTATCATGTACGGTAGTTATGCCCTATCGTGTACGGTAGTTATGTCCCTTTTCTCGTATACCTATCATGTACGGTAGTTATGTCCCTTCTCTCGTATACCTATCGTGTACGGTAGTTATGTCCCTTTTCTCGTATACCTATCATGTACGGTAGTTATGTCCCTTCTCTCGTATACCTATCGTGTACGGTAGTTATGTCCCTTTTCTCGTGTACCTATCATGTACGGCAGTTATGTCCCTTCTCTCGTATACCTATCGTGTACGGTAGTTATGTCCCTTTTCTCGTATACCTATCATGTACGGTAGTTATGTCCCTTCTCTCGTATACCTATCGTGTACGGTAGTTATGTCCCTTCTCTCGTATACCTATCATGTATGGTAGTTTTGTCCCTTCTCTCGTATACCTATCATGTACGGTAGTTATGCCCTATCGTGTACGGTAGTTATGTCCCTTTTCTCGTATACCTATCATGTACGGTAGTTATGTCCCTTCTCTCGTATACCTATCGTGTACGGTAGTTATGTCCCTTCTCTAGTTACCTATCATGTATGGTAGTTTTGTCCCTTCTCTCGTATACCTATCATGTACGGTAGTTATGTCCCTTTTCTCGTATACCTATCATGTACGGTAGTTATGTCCCTTCTCTCGTATACCTATCGTGTACGGTAGTTATGTCCCTTCTCTCGTATACCTATCATGTACGGTAGTTATGTCCCTTTTCTCGTATACCTATCATGTACGGTAGTTATGTCCCTTTTCTCGTATACCTATCGTATACGGTAGTTATGTCCCTTTTCTCGTGTACCTATCATGTACGGTAGTTATGTCCCTTCTCTCGTATACCTATCATGTACTGTAGTTATGTCGCTTCTCTGGTATACCTATCGTGTATGGTAGTTATGTTCCTTCTCTCGTGTACCTATCATGTACGGTAGTTATGTCCCTTCTCTCGTGTACCTATCATGTATGGTAGTTATGTCCCTTCTCTCGTGTACCTATCCTATCATGTACGGTAGTTATGTCCCTTCTCTGATATACCTATCATGTACGGTAGTTATGTCGCTTCTCTCGTATACCTATCATGTACGGTAGTTATGTCCCTTCTCTCGTATACCTATCGTGTACGGTAATTATGTCCCTTCTCTCGTATACCTATCGTGTATGGTAGTTATGTTCCTTCTCTCGTGTACCCACCATGTACGGTAGGTGTGTCCCTTCCCTCATATATATGTAATGTACGGTAGTTATGTCCCTTCTCTCGTATACCTATTGTGTACGGTAGTTAAGTCGCTTCTCTCGTATACCTATCGTGTACAGTAGTTATGTCCCTTCTCTGATATACCTGTCATGTACGGTAGTTATGTCCCTTCTCTCGTATACCTATCATGTACGGCAGTTATGTCCATTCTCTCGTATACCTGTCATGTAGCCTACGGCAGTTATGTCCCTTCTCTTGTATACCTATCGTGTACGGTAGTTATGTCCCTTCTCTTGTATACCTATCGTGTACGGTAGTTATGTCCATTCTCTCGTATGCCTACCACGTACGTATACACAAAACAACAGGTAATATCAGCCCCCATAATCTTAGATGTCGGATATGACAAGACAACACAGCAGTAAAATCGATAAAGTCGACATTGTTTTATTGTCGTCTTTCGCTGGAGATCACAGAAAGTGGTGAAATTGTACGCGATATGTCCGCTCTGTGACTGTCTCTCTTGGGCGTCAAATATTTCAGCTCCACCGCCAGAAATTATCAATGTTGTACAGTACGCGTCCAGTGGGCAAGGATCGTCCCTTCGGCGATATTCTCTCGGTAGGATGCCAGAATAATTAGGGAGCAAACACGTGTTACTCGCCATATATTCCGACTAAACACAAATCTCTCTCGTTTTGCAAATTATCCTTGACCACTTCGCCATTAATCACGAGTTCGACCACTGCGGTTGTCATCCCTTTTTCACCAGAAATGGTAAATGGATTGCAAGTATATAGACAAGCCAAAATTTGCACGAAACGATGGCTTCAGTGTTTCAAAAGTATACGGGTGACAAATACATACGAAAGCAAGACAACTGTCAAGTGGAAGTAGAAGCAGGGGTGAAGAAAGTAAAGTTAAGGTGAGGGGGAAGAGGCGGAGGAAATAGAAGATGGTGAAGGTGGTACGAAAAGAGAAACTGAGAGAGGAAGGAGGTGAAGATTGTTGAGAGGAAAGAGTAGGAAATGGAGGTGGGAAGAAAGGATGGGGAGGAGAAGGAAGTCGGACAGGATGGGTGTAGAAAAGGAAAGCGGGAAGAAAGGACTCGGAGTTGGAGAGAAAGGGGGTGACGAATAAAGAAGAAGAAGAAAAGGATGTGTAAGAGGGACGAGAAGAAGGTGTGGAGAGAGAGAGAGAGAGAGAGAGAAGTAGAAGAGAAATGGGGAGAAGAGACGGTGCCGAGAAAGTAAGAGAATAATTAATAGGTCTAGAAAAAGGAAGAGAAGAAAGATGCGGGAAGGAAGGGGAGAAGGAGAGGGCATGAAGGATTAGGACTGAAGAAGAAGAAGAAGAAGAAGAAATGGAGAGGAATGAAAGGATTTAGGTGTGAGAGGAATGAGAAGATGGAGGAGAAGAGGGTGGGGAGTGAGAAGAAGACGGTACAGAAGAAGGAGAAGACTAAGAGACGTCGGGAGGAGGGGAGGAGAAGAGATCAATAAGGCGGTGGGTATGAAGGAGTGGAAGAATGAGAGGAAGGAGGAGAAGGGGGAAGAGAAAAGAAGCAGGTGGAGGGGAAAAGGAAAAATAAGAAACAGTTGTTGTGTTCAGATTTAGTTGATTTGCTTTTTTCTTTAGATTGTTAACTATATTATAGATCTGCAAACAGTATCCAGTGGTGTTCTGACCAATATTCGTCACGACAAAATTCCGCACTCACAAACAAGTCAATGTCGCTCTTCTGATGACAATAAACGACGTTAGATCCTCGCATCACTCTTGTCCTATGATCCACTTCGTTTCGTTTGATAGGCAGGTCAATAATTGTTTGTGCTGAAACAACAGCGCCCTCTACATGTATATGAGGTTCTGTTGGACGGACAGTAGATTTCTAATTACAGCACGAGGCGGTCTAGTATCTGATTTAATGATCATGCCCACTAAACACGCTCCATTGTCGTTGAAAGGAAAAATTCATGGACTTTAATGTCTCTCAAGGCACGAACAATTTTCCGGCTGGTTAAAGATGCGGATATCTCGTTGTCGCGAGATTTGCCGTGTTGGTGTGCCTCAATTAAGGAACTAGGCGACTTTATTAAGAGGTAAGAGACAAGTGATCGATACAACACGCGAGTTCAGTATCCATCTCAGACGAACTCTCTTCAATGTTATCGAGGAAGTGGTGATCGGTAAATGAACTTTAAAAATGACAAAATTAATTTGTGTTAGTTTTTATAATCTGACAACTCATTTTATGGTGCAGTTAAGTATAGAAAAGCGCCGGAATCTACCTAATTAGGTATTATCAGAAGTAATAAACTTCTGGTATTATCTTTGTGTCTGTAACAACTATATTACAAATTATCCTTACAAATGGTGAAAATACTAGTAACGGTAGTAGATTTCATTGATTTCATATTTTTGTTATATTCTGTCAGTTTAGTAACGTCACTGGCATCAGAAGGAACTATTATTTTTAGATGATTCAATGAAACATAACAAGCCACAAGCTTTTAAAAGGCAAATTCTCCGTTTGCAGAAATCCTGACATGTCATGGCACTCTACAGTCGCAGAAAGCTAAACACCTGAAATGTGTTTTCCAAGTGGCTGAACAATCGATATCAGATGATACAGCTCATGGTGGTCGCATGAATATCCTATGCCAGACTGAGCTACTGAGCTACTTAGGAAGTGCGTCAAAATTTCACTCGATTTGACTGGTATGATACACTCTCAGCCATATTGACTGGTATGATACACTCTCAGCCATATTGACTGGCATGATACACTCTCAGCCACATATGGTATGATACATTTTCAGCCATATAGGTCAGGTAGGGTTGAACGGTGGGAACCGTTATCTTTTTTCAACTGCCTCCCCTGATTGCACTGTTCATCATGTCACAGCTAATCAAGACGTTTTCCATGTGTTCCTGTGTAATAATTTATCATAAAACTTACTTCATTTACAAGATATACTGGAGGCATTTCTCATAGTCGATCAAAATCGTTACAGACCGAATGCGCGTGTGCGCATTTTTCTGCACCGACTTTTAGCAGGCTACAAACTCTGACAATCCGGCTTTAGTACTATGGCTAATGCCGACTTCGGCCGCAAGGTGGCGCTGGCGCCCACTGCCCTCCGGCCTGTTCCGGTTAGGCTGTCTGCTAAACTAAACAAGTGCAGAAGGGAAGGCGGGTATTGTATTTCGCCTCGTTTCGTAAGATTTTCTCACTGATGGAGAACAATGGGTTTCAGTTGATCCATAAACTTGAAAGTGAAATTATACGAACCAGTAGCTGATCAGCTGAAGTCACGGGTCACTGCACACACAGGCTCTTCTTTGTTCTCTCAATAATGTGCAAAAGGCGAATTGGTATAAACATTTGTAATGCAATATGTAGAAATGCATAGCTCACGTTCGCAAGCAGGCCTGAAGTCTGGCCAACTTTGCTTATTGAATCTGGCAATTTATTAAATGTTTGCCAATACGTTTGAGGAGTATGCAGTCACAAATTCAAATGCCAAATTTCAAGATTTTAACTCTGGTATGTACAGTACACCTGATACTAGGTAAGTTAAAGCAAGACAATCAATTCCAAGCTTGTCCCCTCCAAGATTTTCAACACCAAGATTTTCAACTCCAAGATATTTAACTCAAGACAAATGTGAATTTGACAACAAAAATCTCAATTCAAATAGAGGATAGTAATAGTATAATAGTATAACAGCAAATAGACTCCAACTGACCTTTGACCTCTGAGTGCACTCTATCCCACGATGCATCACTTCCGGTTACGTGATCGGAACCGGAAGTGATGCATCATGGGATAGAGTGCACGCAGAGGTCAATTTGCTCTTTCACGTTACCGGAACCGGAAGTGACGTCCCAGAGGTCATATGCAAGTTTTTTGGTCAATGAAGTAGAATTTACGCTTACTATACAAGCGTGTGCAATATTTTTCGCACATCATTCTTCGTGAATCGGTTTTGTTTACGTGCTGATTGTGTGACCGCACAAAGGTCATGCAAATTTCCAAGGTCAATGCGACCGAATTAGCTCTTTCAAAGGGTCAGGACATGTCTACGGGGCCCTTTATGTGACGTCACATGATGCAAATTTCCAAGCTCAGTACGACCGAATTAGCTCTTTCAAAGGGTCACGAGACATCTACGGTGCTATATATACGAGGTTCAGTCAGAGTGTACGTGATTCATCGTTCGTCATTTGGTCAACCATGTCACCAGTCCTACGAGCCGTCCTTCCCTTTACACCCCAGTTGGGGTTACGCGCCTATGGGGATAAAGTCACCATCATGGAAGACCGTGATGTCTGCTGGTCGGGCTCTGAGGCCATATCGAATACGGTTACGCTACACCGTGATGGCTGGAACAAATTTAAACAGGTGTTGAGTGGTGAGCTCGACGGCAACCTAGGGATCAATTTAACGTTATACTTATCAAATTGACGTCACTATGACGTCACATCCGGTCACCGGATACTAATGGTGCGCAGGGGTCAAAGGTGGGTCATGCTCTCAAAGGTCAAGGGGTATCAATTTGCTCTCAAAGACGTCACATATGCAAATTTTCCCAAAACAGTATTGGCACGAAAATAAAAAATACATGAATACATGGGAAGTAAGACTTATGGTAATAAAGATAACGGTTATAGGTGTTGTACGATGTTGTTATTATTACGAGTCTATGATCAGTGCGACCACAGGTTCAACTCGTTCACAAGTTTTCATATAGTTTATTCTCCTCATTGTTACATCATACCCAAGTTGGGCGGCCGCGTTGGATATGTTTACAATTCAAGTACTCTTGTCCAATCAGAGGCCGCCTTTTGTCGCCGCATCTGTCATAGTCGTTCTTGCCCGTTAGATGTATTCTCGGCTGCTCTTGTCCAATCAGAAGTCGCCATTTAAGAAAATTCATTCTTCGGCCATGTTCGCTCTGATCCGTTCGTTTTAATCGTCGTCGGGCAGGCCAGGATACCGTTGAGGCAACGTATCCTCAAACAGCTGTTTGCTCATTTTGATCGCATTTCCAGGGCCTCGGTGGGTGGTAGCGCCATATCCTCCTGCAAGTGACGCTTGGTTTTCATGATGAACCTGTGCTTGGGGTCTGCTTTCATTTCAAACGGTAGCAGACTATACTATAGATCGCCATGGTTGTTTTTCTGATGCAGGGGCGCATATTGAGGTACGCCTGTTGTAAGTTATCCTGTCCGGCGTCTTTGATCACCGCAGCATGGGTATTAATAGCTTCATGCACAATACGATTCCAAAAGGTAGGTCTTTCCTCACTTTCCTGGGATGTAGGCTGATTATCTGAGATCATGCTCTCCGTATCAGTAGATAGACTCTCAGCAGTCTATGTTTCGGTATCAGCATCCGCCTCAATGGACTCATCGGTGTCTTCAATCCCATGTATATTCTTCTGGTGTCGCATCATATCGTAATGTCTGGTGAACGTGCGTTCGCACTAAAAGCATGTATTACCCATGTTCACGGTTAAACGTCGACTGTGCGCGTTTTTGGAATACGCTTGCTTTGATAGACAGTAACGCCCGCCAACGCCCAGCTTAACTCTTGAATGCCCTGGTGAAATAGCTCAGAAGCTCTGATTTTCTAGATATTCCATGGAATTGTCACTAATTCATCGAAATGCAGTGACGCCCGTTGTTACGCCGTAACGCCCTATCTGTACGCCTTACCGTTAGTCTCAACACCTTAACGCCCGTCTCAACGCATTAACGCCTTATCTTTACGCCCTATCCTAACGCCCTAACGCGCATAGACCAGTCAATCGGCGGGCTGGGAAGTAACCAATCAGTGCAGCCATAAGGGCTTTCACGGCAAACTCTGTTTGAACAATTCCTGGTTATCTCCCCTGTTTCGTACCGGAAGTGACCTTTGACCCCTGCCCATCATTAGTATCATTGCCCTTGAAAATTTGCATATGATCTCTGTGACGTCACTTCCGGTTCCGCGCACGTATGAGGGCCTATTCTGCCTCAGTGACCCACCAATTTCCTTAACCTTTGAGAGCAAATTGATACCCCTTGACCTTTGAAAGCAAACTGATAGCCCATGACATTTGATGGTAGATTGATACCCTTGACCTTTGAGAGCAAATTGATATCCCTTGACGTTTGAGAGCAAATTGATACCTTTTGACATTTGAGAGCAAATTGATACCCCTTGACCTTTGAGAGCAAATTGATACCCCTTGACCTTTGAGAGCATGACCCTCCTTTGACCCCTGCGCACTATTAGTATCCGGTGGCCGGATGTGACGTCATAGTGACGTCATGTTGATAAGTATAACGTTCAATTGATCCACATTGAAGGGCAGATAAAACTGTTTGAACAATTCCTGGTTATCTCCCCTGATTCGTACAGGATGTGACCTTTGACCCCTGCGCAGCAAATTGATCCGTATCCACCTATTTAGGTGGAGATCAGTTTTGCTTGTGAAGGTCACGTGGAGGTCACGTGACCGGAACCGGAAGTGCCTTTTGTCCCCTGTTGCACACGTTCGTTGACCCCCAAAATAGTAAGCGTAAATTCTACCCCATTGAGCTCAAAAATTTGCATATAGATGACCTTTGTGACGTCACTTCCGGTTCCGCTCACGCGAAGCAGCAAATTGACTCCCATTGACTTTTGAACTCTGAATGCACTCTATCACATGATGCATCACTTCCGTTTACGGTCATGTGACCGGAATTGACCTTTGACCCTGCGCACCATTATTATCCGGTATTGTGCGCATGCGCAGGGTCAAAGGTCACTTCCGGTGACGTGACCGGAACCAGAAGTGATGCATCATGGGCTAGAGTGCACTCAGAGGTCAAAGGTCAGTGGGAGTCAATATACTACTACTCCGGATCTTCGTGTAGCTTCCAAATAATTTACTCAAAAAGGGCATGCACCCTCGATTCACTAGAAATAATATGATAGCTAGGAATCTAGGAAAAAATATCACCTGTTGATTCTTCTCGAAGTGAATCACATTAACTTATTCATCAGCAATGCAAAGGATTATAAAACATAGCAGAAAATCTCACAGAAAAAAAATCGTAACAATTATCCGATAAATTACAGCAAGAACAACAACATCTCGTGTTGCATAGTTCCTCACGAAAAGTTGATTGTGTCAAACCCATACTGTAAGTTTTTATAGACTTCATATAATTGCCAGAGTTGGTACACATGTTATGATTTTATAATTTGTGATGAGCGTATGCAATAAAGAATCCTGAATAACGTATCTAAAATTCACCAGTCTGATTGTTTGCTGCTTTCCAACTTGTTTTACACTTGAAAATATTGCAGCATCTCGATGAAGTTTACAGTGGTACCCTGCTTCCAGGTCATACACTGATATTAAGAACTTGCTGGCCGTTTGCTCGTTTCCCTATTGGAAGAGTAAGCTGGACGACTCTGGGAATAAGGTATGCCTACGGAGATTTACCGCTGCAGAAAAATAAATACATGCAACATAATCCCATTTAAACTTGGCCTAAAGATATTGGTACGATAATACTATAACTATTTCTCACTGGCAGTATCACGATCTCTACAGTTCAGAAAATTGACTGCATAAATATCAGTCGTCGACTGTTAAAAATGCTGGTAGATGTTGAGACAACTGTAGATTTCATTATGCACGACCGAATCACTGAGGCAGTGTTCAGAGGTCATGGAGAGGTCACGCAAGTGTAATTGGACCACTTCCTAAATAATCCTACGGATAGAATTCTGTAAATGCAATATCGTGCTCAATCATTGTATACTCGCTGAACACTGGTTTATCTATTGTGCCAACTGAGTGAGTGAATAGAGTTTAACGTCGCTTTCGACATTTTGTCAGCTATATCATGACGGGGAATGAAAGGGAAGAGAGGGGAGGGGCGGGGGTACCTGCGTCCAACAGTCCTAATGCTGCCATTTTATAGTGCTCTCCCACTGAAATATCATGTCGTATGCAGACATGGCACCCAACTCAGTCTAATTATACTAACACCGAACGAATCAGTCCTTGTTCTATCCGTTTAATGCTAAGCGTAAGCGAGGAAGCAACAAGTTCCATTTTTGAAGTCTTTGGTATGACCCGGCCTTTGAACCCAGTACCTACCGATTACGAGGCCGACTAAAGATCAGTTTTGATGAAAAAGAAACACTGTAACGCTGTGGTAAATATCATACTGTAACGATGTGACAACAATCACACTGTGGCAATCATCACACCGCAACGCTGTGGCAACAATCACACTGTGACAACCATCACACTGTAACGCTGTGGCAACAATCACACTGTGGCAACTATCACAATGAGACAACCATCATACTGTAATGCTGTGGCAACAATCACACTGTAGCAACCATCACACTGTAAGGCTGTGAGGACAATCACACTATGGCAACCATCACACTGTAACGCTATGGCAAAAATCACACTGTGGCAACCATCAGACTGTAAGGCTGTGACGACAATCACACTATGTCAATCATCATACTCTTAACGCTGAGGCAGCAATCACCCTTTGGCAATCATCATATTGTAAATCTATGGTACCACCCCATGACCATGAATAGAATTTTTAGACCTTTGATTTTTTCTTCATTTCTTGAGAGTCTGAGAGTTTCATCTTGAGAATAAAGCTTAATTTTAGTGATAAACAGTGTTGCTATACTGTCAATATACTACAAATTTCAAGCATTGCAATAATCCCACAGAAAGTGACAAGTACGCTATCACAATCGGAAAGTCTCTAATTTATCTGTACGAAACTGTCACGATGGCTTTACCGGCCTCGGTTTCCTTTTGTCATAGCTTAGAAGCGGTAATGAGTGGATAATAACAGGAATTATTCTGATCAATTATGTGGATGATACAATATCCAGGCGAATCATGCCAAAGAAAACAAGAGTACTGTCAATCGAAATAAACGGCCAGGGGCATGACATGTCAAATTTGTCCGCGCCGCTTCGGCAATTAATTCCTTCCGATGAATTTCATTCCTGCCGACTCGAGTGCGATATAAAAAGCAGACTATAATTACGAGCGGGATTGTTTCAGAATGATCGACAAATTGCTACATGTTTGCATTCAAATTGACAAAATATCTTCATACAGATCAGTCAAACTCGATAGATCCTCGCTTCAAAGCGTATATGCAGAGGTTAACAACCCGATAATAGCCGCCCTCTCTAATTAGTTCTGAAGAACATATGAAGAAGAACACGGATTGAATAAAGAATTTCATGGAACAGTGATCGTTGTATTGAGGAATTGACAACACGAGAACTCCATCTTGCATTCATCGCAAAATTGATTGCCAGCGTTTTCTCGTAATAAGCAAACAGTACGGAATCGTTTGCAAACTAAATTATGTCATTCTGAAAATTCAAATGGCCGATATAACAACATGAATGTAATATGTAGGACTATAGATAAGAGAAATTCCAGGGTGGATCCAAGTGACTACTCAAGTACGGTAGACATTTTAAGTGCTGATAAGCTTACAATACAATTGTACCGGTATAACAATTGTCGACTCGTGGTCAAGCCAAGCGCCCACGAGTAACTTTTGTCGCAAGAGACGAAGATTTTGATCACAAGCGATTCATATTGCTCACAAGCAATTTTTGATGTCGGTTTCTTTGTTTCTCAATAGTGATCGTGCAGAACGGCGCAGCCCAAAACATCCACCCCAACATCCTCTGGTGCCGATTGGTTCATCACAGCACATGAAACATTGAGTCCTCGCACACGGACAACTACGGAGCCGTAAAAGGGAAACGCAATTTATTATTTTTACTAAGTCGTACGCACGAGATAACTGTTAAGCCATACGCACGAGATAACTGTTAAGCCGTGCGCAAGAGATAACTGTTAAGCCGTGCGCACGAGGTAATTGTTAAGTCGTGCGCACGAGATAATTGTTAAGTCGTGCGCACGAGATAATGTTTAAGTCGTGCGCACGAGAAAATCAACCAATAGAAATAGGCCCATCAATATTCGGTTTTGAATTACAACTTTTGAAGCAGGGAGTTTTAAAAATCGTAGGGTTTTTTTTTGTTTTCAAAATTGTATTAGGGGAATATCTTGTTTTCGGTCGCAGGCGAAAGAAATCTTCGCCTTACCCGCAGACGGTCATTTGCGGCTCGGGGACGCTGAACTTCACTGATGGAGCACGGCTGGTTACTCAGTGTCCAACATGACTAAATGATATTCTGTATCGGTACATGTATCAGCCGGCGGACATTGCACAGAAGTGAAACATAATTGAGTTTAATATCTATTCACACAGACTGATGTGGAAGATACTGGGCTCGAGGCGGTTCAATATTTCCTCAATTATGTTTAATCATGATGCAAAGGGTCTTACCGGGGCCAGCGTTTATATAAAACAGAAATGACACCGAGCCTGAACAATTCAGTCTATAATGTTGGAGAAATATTGCCCGGGGGTACAGACCTCACGTCAGTGTTGTCTTACTAATGACCGTCTAATTATACCCGGCGAATAAATACTGCGACAATACTTCGTGCTGACCCTTCGGCAACTTATTACATGCAGTGGCGAAGTAAGCCCTCCGGAGAATCATCGAGACCACAGTTCTGATGTAAATAATCTCAACTGAGAATGTCTTGGTTTCTTTAAGTGGCATTTAGAAGTTGGGAAGTAGATAAATAAACAAATTGCTTATGGATAACAACTTCTAGTTTATTCAGGACGACGTTTCGATACAGTTACTAGTATCGTTTATCGTAGATGTCATTGACTTGAGAATGTCTTTCAAAAAAAAAAAAAAAAAAAAAAAAAAAAAAAAATAGGGAAATGGATTTCATTCTCCTTAATACTTTGAAATTGACACCTGATTAAACCGACAGAACGTATACATGTTTGAGACCATAACAATCGCTATGGTCTCAAACTTTTAGGTTTTATTGAATTGAACCTTTATAAAGCGGTTGAAAAATAATCAGAGGATTTTTCAATAGGTTCTATTCTCTTACCAAGTGGGACGTCTACCAGCTTTCAAGCTGATCCCGACGGATCCAAACTACGCTCCGATTGCAAACACGTGCTACCGGATTTAAATCTACATAAAAA
Organism: Hanleya hanleyi; assembly: GCA_036873755.1. Taxonomy (NCBI): domain Eukaryota; kingdom Metazoa; phylum Mollusca; class Polyplacophora; order Lepidopleurida; family Hanleyidae; genus Hanleya; species Hanleya hanleyi. The sequence goes on along the minus strand of JAVTVY010005644.1, from coordinate 13,859 downwards.
GAACGCATGCATGTTCGTGGCAAACTTCCGATTTAACTACCGCAATATATACTCCCCGATTGTTCCTTTCTAGTGATTGAAACGTCGAGGCCGTAGGCGATTCAATTTGCAACGAGAATTGCGTTAAATTGTAATTTCATTGTTCCGGATCCATATCCTATTCTTATTTTGTAATTACCGGCGGAGACGATACCTCCCTAAATTATAGTCCCGGGTAATTGAGTCTTCATCAGAGCCCCTGTAGGCTGTTTATCTTACATTCGAAGCTCTTCGAAGCTGGATAGAGAAATGATAGTTATGTATTCGGTAGACAAACTCAATCCATTCCGCCTGTGTTGCACTACAAACTGACAGATAAAGACGAGCTGTAAATTTCGTGCATGGACGGGACATAAAAACAACGAGATACCTGCCCAAGTAATTACGGACGGAAATGGAGATATGAAACGCGATGGATTTCTAGACAAGGGATATTAAACCTGTTTCCTTTCGTTTGTTGTGAATCTGTTTTCAACTTCCTGTGTTATTTATGCTAAACATGATAGGGCAGTAATCAAATACAGAAAAGCTTATTAATTCGGACAGATAATTTCCCCTCATTCGTTTTAAACTGACAACGAGTTCCAGTATTTGTATACAGTTTTATAGCCCAGAGAAAACAGACGTAATTTGCCGGTGAATTGTGGATGTGGTTAAAAGAGGGTTGGTTTAATTATGTTCAATCCGTGTCTTGCACAAAATTGAAGTTAAAATCAATGAGCTGTGCCAATATATCAGGCACGCGCACTGAGACGCGGTTCGCAAAACAGTTCGTTCATTTTCTCTCTTCGCTATTTCGTTAACATTGGGCGGGGTTTTTAACCATTGATCAGTGGTATAAATGTGATAAATATGGATGAAATCATCTTTCTATTCCAAGAAAAACCCCATTATGCTTACATTTATGATAATTTTGATAACTTCAGGTCGTAAATAGTTCATAAAGTTATCATTGATTAAAAACATTTTCTAGGTTAAAGAGATGAGTAAGAGAGTGCATGAACGGGCCATGGTATGCGAACCGCGTCTCAGTGCAGGTGTCGGTGATATCAGCGCAGCTCTTTGGTAAAGGATTAACTCGAATTTTGTACGAGTGGAGGATTAGAGTTTGTAGTTAACCCAACCAGGCCTGGCGATTTTTAGCTGCGCCACACAGCCTTCCTCTGAATATTTCTGGAGCTGTCATGACAGTGACGCCACCGTGCGATACTGCATTCTTCGGCCAATTTTCCCACGGAATCCATCGTCGCAATTTTCAATTTATCTGTAATCCGTTGCACCCGGGATTATGGAATCACAATTCAAATAGCTGTATATCCAACGAAAGTCCGGATGTTTTGGTTGTTATTGTAGTGGTTCCGAAGTTTCTGCGCAGAAAAGTTTGGTTGTTGGTGTGGGGAAATTGACGCAGTTTTATTGCATTTAAGGATTATATCCCTATATCTCTATATTTAGAAGTTGCCTTTTCGGAAAGCCGGAGTGGGGCTAATACATTGGATCAAAACTGGGCTTTCATTACATAGAGTACCTCGAACTACTACGAAAGCCGAGAGGGGACTTCTGACTTCCGACTTCTGACTTCAGACTTAGGATTTTTTTTCTTTTATAATGCATTACATCTTAAATTATGAAGCATGGAATAACACAGTACCATTATTATGGCATATTGTGCTTAAAAACCTGCTTGCATGTACTCTTAATAATCAGATAACCATTGAAGTTTATCTTGAGCTATGTTCTGATTATTAAAATGCGATAACTTCTAATGAAAATCGAAATGCCCTATGTCACAAGTCAAAGGCGCCTCAATTACGTAATATTGTTGCATAATTTGATACATTACCAATAATCACATTTAATGCGCCCATTCCCCATTAATCGTTGGACAATACTGTCTTGTCCCAGTGACGGCGACAGGTGCACAGCACGTGGACCACCGCGTGATCTCCGGTTCGTTCTCATGATCCCTCCCTTACGTTTATAACATATCACAATAAAGGATTAATAAGGTTACATTTATGATAATTTTGACAACTTCAAGTCGAAAATATACCATTTATTATCGAATAAAATATATTCTGGGTTAATCCTATCTGGTCTGGGCTTTTGGGGATCTGTCCAGGGAGCGGGGGACATTTGCCCCTCCCCCCCCCCAGTAAATATTTTTAAAAAATGTGGTAACGTAATGTGCCCAATGCCACAGATAAATACGTCATTATATTTATCGAAGATTCAAATATTATTTACAATTTTCTGCTTTCCTAGATGCTAGGACACAAAACAAAAAACAAAACCTAATATTGTCAAGCCCATGCCAAATCGTATCACAAGATCGTTCCATCACTCCCAAATATAATTAACAAATAATATAAATATTGTTTGTATCAAGGCATTTTAGTTCTCTCTCCTCCCTTCTCCAAAACTCTTGATAATTTTGATTACTTAGAGTGGAACTCAAATGGAAAATTAAAACTTCAGTGGGGGAGATATTTTGTTGCCATATATTTCTGAAATTGCCCCATAGTTCTGTTTTTTGGGGGTTTTTTTGTTTGTTTTTTTGTTTACATTTTTTTGCATGAAAATATTTCCACTGGTTGATGAGAAGCTTTCTGGATCTGGTAAAAATTTGATAATTTGAGGTATTGGTGAGTTAATTAGATAGACAAATAAGGACATTTAGGATTCTGATACCTTTGCAGTCCATTAACTTGTGCAAGGAGGTGTATTAGCTGAAATGAATGTTCAATAAATATGAAACGCATAGACCTTTGTTACTCCATATTCGTTAATAAGATATCATAACCCGTGCAATTTCCAAAATAACCTTTGTAACCTGTTGATATGGGAACCGTATTTCTATAAATACTTATAACTTTTTAGAACTAGTTTTCATGATGCTATAAATAAGCAATATTACAAAGAAAGAGATTAGACTTATAGTTTTGTGACAATTCCAGTATAATCTAGCTCATTATCTTGAGTTCAACACCAAATATCATCACCAGAATGATAGGCTATCAGCATGGGCCGAAAGAGGCAGTTTAATATGTGACGAACAAAATGGTTTCCGATCCGAACGCAATACGGTAGACCATATCTCATCTCTTGTAAATATTATTGAGACTCGTAAGAAGAAGAGACAGAACACATTTGCTGCATTTATTGATTTTCGCAAAGCCTATGACTCTATAAATAGACAGAACCTATGGTCCCGTCTTAAATTGGTTGGTATCGATGGAAAAATTTTGAAAGCTATTATGTCAATTTATAATAACGTTTCATGCTGTGTGAAATTGAATGGTTTATTTTCGGAATGGTTTGATGTCAAATGTGGACTAAGACAAGGATGTGTTCTTTCTCCTCTTCTTTTCAATATATATATTGATAATTTATCGCTATATTTGAAGAGTTTTGATAAGGGAGTTAACATTGATGGAGAGTTGGTCTGTATTTTACTTTATGCAGATGACATTGTATTGTTAGCGGAATCTAGTGAAGACCTGAAGTTCCTCCTTGAACATCTATCATTATGGTGTGTTGATAACAAAATGACAGTTAATCAAGATAAATCAAAAGTTATACATTTTCGGAACCCATCAGTACCTAAATCTTCAGATAAATTCACATGTGATGACAAAGTCTTGGATGTAGTGGATAAATACGTGTACCTGGGTTTGCTAATAACAGAGCATTTAGATTATAATATGATGACAAAATGTGTCGCACAATCTGCAAGCCGTGCGCTTGGTTTGGTTATTGCAAAGTGTAAAACTATGGGTGGTGTACCTTACCAAATCTTTAGTATGCTTTATGAGTCTATGGTTGTGCCTGTTATGACATATGGTGCGTCGGTTTGGGGAACATCAGATATATCTTCTATTAATGCGGTACAACATAGGGCTGAACGTTTTTATCTTGGTGTAGGTAGATACACCCCAAATGCGGGTATTAATGGAGAAATGGGGTGGCTGCCGATGGGTATTAAACAATGGAATAGAGTTATTGGTCACTGAACAAAATATACAAATATGAATAGGGATAGAATTAACAACAAAATTTTCAGATGGGCGTTCAACTCTTCGGGCAAAAATTGTAAAAATTGGAGTTATAGAGTGTGCCAGATGTTAGTGGAAATCGATTCTTTTCATCTCTCAAATATTGATGTACGGTACGATCCTAAGTTTGCCATTAAATATGTAGAGGAAAAGCTTTTTGATCGATATATACAAAAATGGAGGAATGATATGAAGAGTAGTAAGCTTCGTTGGTATAGGGAATTTAAGAATAATTATGGAGTTGAAAGCTATGTGCAAACAGTATTTCAGAAAAAGCATAGAAGTTCTCTTGCAAAATTCAGGTGTGGAGTAGCTCCGATAAGGATAGAAACCGGTCGATATGAAAATCTAGCTATTGAGCAAAGGGTATGTCCAATCTGCAATAATGGTATTGAGGATGAGCTGCATGTTCTTGTAACTTGTCCAGTTTATGACGACTTAAGGTACGACATTCTTTCAGAAATCAGGGACCGTTTTGTAATTTTGTCTGACCAGGACTTATTAATTATAATGCTGTCGTGTCCTTCGCTAGCAAAATTAAGTGCCAAAACCTGCTTCTTAATTCTAGAAGTATTTTATATTCGTGAGCAAATGAATTTTATCTGTACGTTCAAGTATTTGTTCTATAGTATCAGTCTCTCATATCTCTATAAGAGTGGCATTTGTATATATTTTAATTGATTTCTATGTATTTTTATCTGTATATGCAAATGGTGAGACGTAAATAAATTATATCTATCTATCTATCTATCTATCTATCTATCTATCATTTGCAATAAATTCCATCAATAGTAGATTAAAACTTCAAACGCAATGTCTCTGTAACCGTGGCCTAAAACTGGACCTAGAACATTGGGGTTCCCTTTTTAAATTGCCAATACTAGTAATCAGAAAGTGCTTATTATCATGTTTGTAAAGGTAAAGTTGCAAGGGGTGAATGGATGTCCAAAATTCTGATTTCGGAAGTCAGAAGTCGGAAGTCGGAAGTCAGAAGTCAGAAGTCAGAAGTCGGAAGTCGGAAGTCAGAAGTCGGAAGTCGGAAGTCGGAAGTCAGAAGTCAGAAGTCAGAAGTCAGAAGTCGGAAGTCAGAAGTCGGAAGTCAGAAGTCGGGAGTCAAAATCAAAATAATCAAGTATTGGGGAAGGGAGAAGAGAGAACTAAAATGCCTTCATACAAACAATATTTATATTATTTGTTAATTATATATGGAAGTAACGGTACAATCTTATGATATGATCTGGCTTGGGCTTGACAAAAATTAGGCTTAGTTTTTTTGTGTCCTAGCATCTATAAGAAAGCAGAAAATCGTAAATAATATTTGAATAATCGATAAATATAATGACATCCCCTTGTCGCGTTGATGCTTAAATTATCATACTATATTATTCGATCATGCTTTGGAAGTAATTGTGATCAGGTGAATAAAATTGTGCAATTATTTTATGTAATTGAGTCGTATTTATCTGTGGCATTGGGCACATTATGTTATCACGTTTCTTTTTAATATTTACGGGAGGGGTGGGAGGCGAAATGTCCCCCGAAAAGTTGTCAAAATTATCATAAATGTAAGATTATTAATCCTTAATTGGGATATTTGAGCCATGCATATTATCATATTTACAGCAGTTGTCAATACCGGTACATAAAAAATGCTCCATTTTATAAACATATAAGTGAGGGCTCCTGAGAACGAACCGGAGATCACCCGGTGGTCCACGTGCGGTGCACCTGTCGCCGCCACTGGGACAAGACAGCATTGTCCAACGATTAATGTGAAAAAAGGTCGCATTAAATGTGATTATTCGTAATGTATCAAATTGTGCAATTGTATTATGTAATTGAGGCGCCTTTGACTTGTGACATAGGAAGTTTCCATTTACATTAGAAGTTATCGCATTTTAATAATCAGAACATAGCTCAAGATAAACTTCAATCGTTATCTGATTATTATAAGTACATGCAAGCAGGTTTTTAAGCACAATATGCCATAATAATGGTATTGTGTTATTCCATGCTTCATAATTTACGATGTAATGCATTATAAAAGAAAAAAACCCTAAGTCTGAAGTCCCCTCTCGGCATTCGTAAAATACAGCAACACTTTGGGGTGTAGTTTTAGACTGTCCACATCAAAGTCCATGCAGACTGATTAATTGAGTGGGGCTGGTAAACATTTCCATCAGTCTATTACGATTGCCTTCATTAATCCTGAATATGGTCAGAAAAAACTGATCTATTTATCGATCAGAAAGATAAATTTTAAGCGGCGCATGGATACTGCCAACCTCCTACATATACTACCTGAACACCTAATTAGGTCACTCAGATAAACTAACGTTCGTTTTCTTTGTTCTCTTACCGCTTTCTCATCATTTGCGATGTTACTGCACATTGCTTTGATAGTGTTTTACAGTGTACTTTCGACACTATCCGACTTTAATTGTTATAAATATCAATATTACTGGCATACCGTACACACCTTCGAGACAAGCTATAACCATTGGAATATCTATACATTTATTTATGTTACTTACCAAGAAAGTTTTATCATAGAAATAATTTAATATGATACAAAATGATAATATAAGTGATTGCTTCTTACGTCATACAGAAACAGGTAAAATCATTATATATACCTCAGACAACTAAAGTAGTAAACATATACATAAGCCTCATATCTGACATTCGGTAGAGCATCGACGATCGTATACATAAAGGATATGTGACGTTTACATATGAAAAACTCCTTTGTGTGTGATGGTAATAAAGCCGATATTTTTTTCCACTTCAAAGCCTGCCATATAAGATTTTTCTTGAAGTTTACATACTGAAATATCCCCTTCGAAAAAACTGAGAGGTTCAGTTGAATAAAAATGGAGATATGATTGATCAAAATGTGCTCCAGGTCTTATTTTGGTATTTTGGGGCATTTTCATGAAGAGTTTTTCTTCTATAGCAAAAATATGACACCTCAAACCAAAACCATTCGTGGTTCTTTCCAATATACATACTTTCTAATATGTTGTGTTACAAAATTATTTTGGTTTGAGGTGTCATATTTTTGCTATAAGAAAAAATCCTCTCTGTAAATGCCTCGAAAATACCAAATCAGGCCGAGGAGCACATTTTGATCAATCATATCTCCATTTTTATATAACGGAGCATCGCAATTTTTTCGAGGCTGATATTTCAGTATGTAAACTTTTAGAAAAATCTTATTTGGCAGGTTTTGAATTGAAAAAAAAATTCAGCATGATTACCATCACACAAGGGCGTTATTCTCGTATTGTCGTCACATATCCTTTTCAACTTATTTATTTGCAGATCGTATACACCGATACATTCTCGCACGCCTTATAAAATGCAGGTGAAAACTTAAATACCTAATTTCCCAGAATCTAGCATATACCTATTGGTGTGGTGGACAGGTATTGTGATTAACACCTGTCAGCCCGATCTGTATTGTTCGGGTAATAACCATCATCACCCGATATTGCTCATCACAGAGTGTTTACAAAAGTAACTCTTTGGCAAATTACCTTTTTATGAAGAGAGAATAGCCAATTTTCCAACTAAGTTAGACAAAGGCTGAAATTTTATTGACAAAGGCTATTTCTATTTCGAGGGACAATGCCCAATTTTCCAACTAAGGTAGACGAAGGCCATAGATAAATGGCTATTCAGAACGAGGGCCAAAAGTGAAGCACTCTCTGAGAATGAAATGATAGGGTTGAAATTTTTGCAGTTGGTTTTTGCTTGACTTTTGACTTGAATAAAATATACCTGATAGTTTGGGCCAAGACGATGACGCCCACATAAATTCGTCATACAAAGAAACTGAAAAGAAACTGTACGCTATCAAATGGAATTGTGGCGTTCTGGGCTTTTGGTCCAAAACCTAACCTTTTGCAGTATATTCCGAAGTGTTAATTCGGATGGCTTGCATCAATTTAAAATATTATAAAAAAAATAATAATAATATAAAAAAAACACCCGCCATGCATGCTTCAATTGATAACATCGCGTTGATACCAAACGTAGTATAAAGCAAACAGCTCGGATTTATAACTGTTTGTTGGCGATCAAATTCTGAAGTGCAATGACGAATCGATGCGCTTTGGTTTGATATCAATCTCTCACTAGTATAACTTCTACTTCCCTGGTTTGATATCAATCTCTCACTAGTATAACTTCTACTTCCCTGGTTTGATATCAATCTCTCACTAGTATAACTTCTACTTCCCTTATAGAAACGTATTATGTCCCTAGTTCGTACTTTAATTAGAGATGTAATATATAAACATCGATATTTGGAGCCATCAAGTGGAACTGGGAGATTTACCGTACAAATGTTTCCCAAGACTATTATCGAAGGTCCACGACAATTAAGCCAGCAAGTTCCATAGGACTCGTATACTAATGAGAGAGTACCCTGTAATTGTACCGTGGATAGTGGTAGTTTGTTTAGCACCAGTTACATTCAGTGAACACAGACAGGGTGGTATACTGTCGGAAGAATCTTTTTCACAATGCATCTTTGAAGAAAGTGATGCTTGTTGCAAAACCTCTATTCTTGATCATCCAAGGCTGAACATAGTTTGTTCAGATAGTTTGATTGGGGCATAGATTTGTTCACATGTAATCACATAGTTTGTACGGTTTCACGAACAGTTCTGACCAAGAGGGGGAAAAGCGCTCAGCCTCCCTCTTTGACCGTTCTTTTCACAACGTGGCTAATTTGGTATCCTCCCTCACAAGAAATTCACATGCCCTGTTATTATACGGGGATACAAGAATATACACTTCAAGTGGAAAATTGAATTGTAGGCCCATTGTTTGAGAGAGAATTGGTCGTGGTATCCCAGACGTTCCCCGAGGGCGGTATACACACGATGGGATGTCCGTATAATTGTAAGGTAAACGCGTGTTACCGCAGGTACCAAACATGACAGGTATTTATTTTGGACACAGCCCACATCAATTTACCTGGTTTAATTTGTCTGAAATAACTTTCAAATTAGCACAGGCTTGTGAAACCTTTAGGGTATGGATAACTGGCCAGTTCCATTCGCTCTAAGATAATATTTTCAAGTTTCTTCAGAAAAGATGAGTGAATAACTCATGGCTTCAATAGGTTTTGTGGTATTACATTATATCCTTCTTTGACTGCTATATCAATTGTCCATATACTCCCCCAGGGTTTGTCTGTATAAATTATAGATTATTTCTCATGTCATATCTAGATATGCTTTAAACCGTGCTTTAGCTGTAATATACCAGCGAAGCCACGAAGCTTCTTATCCACTGTTTTCAGGGAAGATATAGTTATACCCTCCGTATTATGAATATTGTACATTATTTGTTGCGAACATTGAAAGTCTTACACGTAAAGAAACACTTGAATTCCATTGGCACAATTCGACATTGCCAATGAGTCAGCATTTCTCAGATGGTAAGAGAAATGTCACGTATCGGAGGGGTGATGTGTTAGATTTCCACTGACGACGAAATTCTACTTCTCTTATGTCAAGAATAATTTACATATATATAAGAATAATTTGTCTGCAATAATGGACGTAAAATATAAAATATGCACATTTCTGCATGAGGATCTCTCAGTGGCCGTTGTTCCGTGGTCGCCTATAATCTTTCGCAACTATAAAATAAAAATTACCAATTTAAATTGGAGCAATTTCAGTGTCCCCCCTCCCACCACTACTAAATAGAGCTAACAGGGGATATGACATAGACAAAAGTGGAAAATCATCACAACCGAAGCGGAAAAATGCCTAGATTCCAATCCGTGAGGTTTGTGGCTTCCGTTGCCAATAGTATCATGTTATCAGATCCATAGCTCAATAGGGTTCCCCTGAGCTATATATATTTGTTCATCCAGGATTTGTGCTTCTCTCAACTTTACCTATATTTCTTTTATCAAATTCTAAAAGAGGCCTTTATGTTAGAGTTATATAACAATTTAGATCCACTACAAAAAGTGTTGTCAAACAAATGAAAAGGTTTGACGAGCCTTGAAACATTCACGTACACCCCACAGCAAAACACAGTGGACAAACTCAAAGAATTCGGGTAAATCTGGTATCATATCTGATCAAGAGAATCAGCTCTTTGTTGTGAAACTTTCGTACTCCTGGCAATTGTTTGTGAGCTGGCGAGCGTTGACAGCAGCTCGGTGGGGGAGTATGGCCAGCACTGGTCAGCCTTGTTTAAATGTCGTTTCCCCGGGCCGTAGTCCGAAATGGTACATTGTGAAAATGTATTATACCTGGATAAATTATCTCTAACCAGTCCACAAACTATGGACAGACATCCTTAATAAACTGTTCACGCTGAAAACCACGATTGTTATTGTGGATAAAGAGATTTGTTTGTGATTTAATATAACAAACTCCACATTGTCACTCTGGATACATAGTGGGCACTGGAAGAACTGACGAAGCGTTAAAAATCTGGAATCTTTTACAAAGTAATGGAACGGGATTTGTCAAGGGGACCATGGGAAGAAAACTAAGCTATTTAAGCCTATCTAGCCTGGGGATATAGGTGACATTTTTCTAATGCCATCGGTAATATTTCCTGGAACAGAATTTCGAACATCGATCTTGCCCTCAGTTATTATAGCATCATGGGTAAATTAAAAATGGTGATTCAGGTACGGCGGAAGCAATTTGTGATTGGAAGGACCACTATCACAGAACCAGAGGCGAGGGTCCAGGGCCCGTCTAGGCCCCGGAAGCTCCAGGGGTCTTACATGGCCGGAGACGCGTTCGAGCGTATTTCCGAGCAATAAAACAAGAAATCTTCGCCAGTGTAATCTCTATTTGTCTTGCCTGTTTTGTTGTTTCTCACATTTTTTTTTCTCCAAATATTCGCCGTCAAGCAAACGATGATGTTCGGAAGTATAAATAATTTAAATATTAAATATCATTTCAATCGAAATACAAGCGTCTAGTCCGTCAATCAATATTCAGCCGTCGTCTATTAAAGAATTTCCGCGTCCATAATCCATAGACCTAATTCATATCACAGCATTATATAGCACCAAATTCAAGAAGAAAAAAAAAATCATAGTATATATAAAAATGCTAGAGAGAAGCGGACAGTAGTTGCCGGGAATGATGCGGGCAAGACATCACGAGGTTCCAAAAGTATCAAATCCGTATCGGATCAATATTCTTAGTCCATATAATTTTCGTTGTACAGTCGTATGATGTATCTGCCACGTAAAAGGCGACTAACTGGGGCACCCGTGGGGTTCCCGGGTGTGAAAAAGAATAGGAACCAAACGTCGTGATATGACTGGAATAGTGTTGAAAGCGACGTTAAATCATATTCACTAACCCAGTCACCCTGTCACGCTTTGATTGTGACTGTTCGTGTGAACATCATGAGCATCTTAAAATACATGGGTTCATAGGGTCCCTAGTCCCGGGTTAAGCGGAATAAAACAGAAGTTACGAAACGTAACGCCATTAATCTTGCACGCTACGCTCGTATTTTGCTATCAGCATGCGATATATATGTATCGCCAAATTTGAGAAACTTTCACTGGAGGCGCTTGGTGCATGGTATAGCCCTGTTTTATAAGATTCTGCAATAATGTACACAGATTTTTTCAACTTGTTAGGGAGCCTACAAAGTTCACCTTATGAATTTGAATGAATTTTTTTCTTGTATCCCTCATGCTTGTTGGAAAGTAAAATCTGCATTAAATACATATATATATGTTTTTTCATTTGACTCTATTTTTTTTTTCTCTGCCTTTTTTTGTTTGATTTTGTGTCGTGCGCGTGTTTATTTTTTTGCTGAAAATATTGGAGGCGGGAGAGGGGGGGGGGGCATGGCCTCCCCGGCCCCCCTGTTCCGCCGCCCCTGTGGTTAAGTGGTCTCGATGCTTGAGCATTCGTCGAATAAAGGACGCATCTTGACGGCATTTTTGGGGGTGAATTTTTGTCACAACTTACCATATACCTGCAACAGAGAGAGCTGTTTGATAACCTTACGAGAAAGTCTCGTAAAATCAATGAAGAATCGAGAAACGTATAAAAACTTTTTTGTAAAGCAAAGCTATAAATAATTCCCCGACCAAGGAGTTTAGTTTAGTTAAATGTAAAATTGAGGACTAATATTGGTGACGTGATAAAACGACATTATCAAACTGCTGAGGGTTTTGTCTCAGCAAGGTGTGCGAGACTGTGTTAGGTTATATGAGACTCCGTTGAACTTTAGGATGTTCTGATTCCTTTGGGTGGCAGGGTGTTAGAAACGATGGTCCCCAGAGACCAGTGTCCGGTCTCTTATGCTTTAACTAGGGCAGATCCTGGTATCCAAGTTTCCCTTTTCAGATGTCAGTGTCCGGGCTGGGTTAAAGCATAGCAAGCGGACACTCATATCTGAGGGACCACCGTTTCCGTCACACCGTTGTGAAAGTCATAGGAAATTTAATGCGATACTACTTTTCCAATTCGTGTGCGCTATATGTAAGAGATCTTAGCTAGATTATTTATCACAAAACACTATAGATTTTCGGTGGGTTAAGGTTTTGTGAGGCGACAAATGGGATGTATTTGAAAACGTTTCTCTAATATTTAACACCAAAACATGGGAACATTTCGAAAGGAAAAACAAATGTGTCGAATTGCTTCCAAATTCGCTGTGATGAAGTCGGGCGAAATGAATTTATTTCTACCCGTTCTATCTTAAAAATAAAATAAAAATAAAAATGGTGGAGAATGTATGCAGAATTGTTCATATGTTTGATTGGAAAAGCCAGGCTACCAGGCGAAGTGAGTCAGGCGAATATTAGGGAATATAGTTTTCTCAAGCTGTTCTCATGCAGTCGCTTGATATTAAGGTATAATGCCGTTTTTCGTGTTTTGTGACGTTTACCAGAGGACTAACAGACAAGCTTTCCTCTTACATCGGCAAATCATATATGGCAACAAAACAGTCATTACGCTTTTATGAAAAGTTACTCATGAATGACATGCAGTGTTGATTATCATTAATAACATTTTGAGATGTTTGCTAATGTTAGAAAAAGTTTAATTCTTATAAGTTCTCAGGGAAGGAAAGAAAATGCCTCTAAAAAGCATATATGGCATTATAGTGACTTTGAATGACATATCGCTTTAAATATCATTATAGAGATGTAAAATATTGAAGTCATAAAGAACCTCCTTGAGTCTGTCACACTTTCCTGGGACCTGTTATAATAGTAACAATGGAGGCAGGTGCTCGCACATTCACTCCACCATTTCGTGTTTGCCCTCTTGGCAGCTCAGCAGAAAGCTTGTCCTCGTCGAATTACGATAACATTATCAATAAAATGAACGCATTGACACAGATATAAAAGAAGCCATATTGAAAAAAGCTTTTCAAACTCGGGACTTTGTTACGCTTTTATAATCCCGGAACTTGTGCTCGTTTTTACCCGTATTTACAAACTTATTAAAATCTGGTCGAACGTCGTTTTGTTGGATCCACGGCTAAAAGTGATAGACGCATGCGAACATAATTTGACGACTCGGCGGCTTTTTCAATTAGCACACACTCAACATACGGGCTATTTTTCTCTCGATTTGTTGACAATACCCACACCGAAGTTGCATAAAAAATCGCAACGGGTAATTTTGATGAGACGACGAGCAGGTCGCAGCAAATATTAGAATGGGGGTACTTGAAATTTTCTATCAATTCTGCTTTCATTTCACCGAAAATTTTCATTTGAATGACCTCTCGTCATCT